>JAPDSC010020712.1:1782720-1798629 GCA_026290005.1 Latrodectus geometricus | reverse complement strand
TATATATATATATATATATATATATATATATATATATATATATATATTAAAAATATATATTTTATATATATATATATATATTAAAAAAACTTTTTGACGAAATCGACACAAAGTACACTTTTATTTTTTTTGGTTGAGACTTCATTATTTATAGGGTGAGATTTTATAACTTTTTGTGTGTTTTCATGGCTTAATTTATTATTATCTTTGATAGAAGAAATATAATTTTTTCAGTTTAAAATAATGTGCAAAGAAAAGAATACTTTTTCTTTTCTTTGCATGATGATGAGAGGATTACTTGACTAATACCACATAGAAATTTTAGTTTTAAATCAACAGAATATTACAAGTATGAATTAAGTACCTTTTCATACGTAAAAGCTATAACAGGTGCATTTAAAAAATGCACTCTGAAGATCTACTTATATTTTAAATGAAATGTAATAGCTAAGTAGCAGGTCCATAACCATTATCTACATTATTTAAAATCGCTAGTGGAATATTTTAGCCATAAATAACCAGAAATCCACTGACAGAGCAACATGTGAATAATAAATCCATTTGCAGCAAACACTGAAAATAGTAATTTTAATGTTAATGAAAATCTTTCAGAGAAATTAAAATATATTCATTTATGGTGAACATCAAAACAACAATTTTAGTATTACTGAAAATCTCCTCTATTAAGTGGAGATAGATTTGGAGACTAAATTTCAATAATCATAATCCACAAGTCGTAATTGGTAGTTAAAAACTGATTATTTATTTTTGAATGGAAAAGCAATGAAAAATACGATAATAAATTTGGAAGAGAATTATCTGTCACTACAAATAATATCTTTATACTTATCTTTGTGTAAAATAAAAGTGGACTGCAATTTTGCAGTAAGTTATTGAAGTAAATAATTCATAAATTTACTACAAACAAGCAAAAATAAATATCACACTAAATTACTTAATATTAAAATAAACTGAAATTATTTGCAGCAATTAAACTAATAATTTTACTGTTAATAAGCAAATTGAGAAATGTTTTTGTGCATTTAAAAGCAGGATTTATTGCTTTTAATTAAATATTCATTTATGATTTTACTTTATGTAAGCATTTCATTATGCTTAAATAAAAGCAAATGGTTATTAGTTATTCGTGGGGTATAGAAATATGTGAACCTAGAAATTGGCAAGAAGTAAATAAAATTGGAGAATGCTGAGAATAAGGTATTTACTTAATTTTTAAGAGTATGCTTTTGTTTTTATTATTTCATTTGTAAGTACTTTGATATTCATACATAGGCATACAAAAGTATATTTAATTGTTGAACAACAGAGTAAGTTATTTGTATTTAAATATGTTATTCATATTTTATTTCTATGCCAGAAAACAAACTAAAACATCATAACAGGTATGTTTATTGAAAGAAAAAGTACATTTTTTTATTTTATGAACATAATAGGTCAAAATGAACAAAAATATTTTTGACAGACTAGATAATTCATAAGCTCATAATCACTGAAGATGAATACACTTAAATCACATTTAAGAATGATTCTTTATATAAATAAGATAAATTTAAATTTGATATGTAATACAATTAACACATGCATAGAAATAAAAAGTTTGATAAATATTTCTCAGAAAACAGTTGTTTCGCACATACTCATAAAAATGAATTAAAATGTATGAGAGAGATGTAATGGAATGTTTTTCATAAGTGGATACAAATCATTCTATTTCAATAAGGTGACAAACTTCCGAAGTTGAAATACTTCCAATATTCTAATTATAAGCTCATATGCTTAGGGCTAATTTTTTACAAAATCTTAACACATTAAATAACACAACACTTTATTTAATAAAATTAATTTTAAGTAAAATATTAAAAATAATTATTAAATAACTACTTTATAAAATATGTTTATATTTAGGATATAAAACTATAAAATCTGAATTAGTATGCATTAAAATTATTGCACAATGAAGAAATTAACCTACAAGATATATATTTTGTAAACAAATTTATATAGAAACAATGCAACAATTTTCAGAATCACACAAAAGTATGATATCTATATTAGAATTAGATAATTTAAAAAAGTTAAAAGATTGATATAAAGTACAAATGAAAATATAGCATCGGATAAATTTTTTAGAATTTATTAATTAGTCATTTCTTAGTACTAGATTTAGAATCATAATAGTCCAATAGAATGTAATAAAATGCAAATGAATTATTGATTCATACACAATTACACAAATTATCATATAACATCATGACATTGAAATTATAAAAAAATTATAGAATGGTAAGTGTCGTATAAAAAAATTAATCAGTATTTTAGATAAAATTATGTATTTGCATAAAGATATGTTGTTTCAATTAGTACTTCTTAATGAAAGAAAATAGGTTCGCTATAGTGAGGGATCCATAATTAAATAAGTTTTACAAAATTTAAGAGAATATTAAGAATTTTTCACTTAAAATTTACCATTTCTATGAAAATACAAATGGATACCTAATATCAATTTAAAAATATTAAGCGAAAATCAGAGTAGTCAGCAAGATTACACAATTTTAATTCTTAAAATATGTAGCTTGAGTTCTATTTTACTTCAGCAAAAATTAAAATATTTTGAAAAAATGCAATTATTTATGACACGTAATAAATTTTGTTTTTTATATATGTCATAAGTAAAATCAATTAACTCTATAAATCATTAAGGAAGTAATTAGTTAGAATCGTTAAAACAGTTCTTTTAATCAAATGCTTAACATAAACTCAGTTAAACATGCTTATGATTTCCACACAACCAACACAGTGAACTAATATTTTTGTATAAAATTCCGAATTTATAACCACTGACATACATGTCCTTTATAAAATAAAAGAAGTTGTGTGAATAATAAAATATGAATCGATATAATATATTTAATATTAAGTTAATACAAGACCCAAAACATCCACAAGAATTTTAGTCAGAGAACTACACATATTTGACAAAATTAAAAGCAATAATACTTATTTTTAATAATAAATATAAGATTATTATTAAAGATAAAACAGGTATTATAAAACTGAACTGCTTTATTTAGATTATGTATTAAAATAATTTTTAGAAAAATATCTTAAAAGTATTATGTGAACATAAAAATTATATTTACCTCAAAAGGTAATTTCGAATCATGACACAAATTTACAAAAATTTTACTTCAGTTTGCTGAATAAAACTGCATATAAAATTTTTGCTTGTATTATTTAACTCTAAACATTGCTAAAAAACAACAATCTTGGACCTTGGAGTTGTTTCAAGGTCATCGTCTAAAGTAAAAAGAACCTAAAAATAAACATAAATAAATATATTCATTATACAAAAATTAGTTTATTTTATAAAGCAAGTCAATTTTTGGCAAAATTTATAACTTACGAAACCTTTCACAAGAAATATTTTAACAGTGAAAGCAATTTTAATCCCTTAACCAGTTATGCCACAACTTGGCATAACTGGTTAAGGGATTACTCAACTAAGGGATAACTCCGGCAAAAATTTCTGTGCGTAAACCGGCTATCCCAAGCCCCCTTAGAATGTGCAACTAGTTTCACGGCACAATACTTTAAGTTCAATCCCCAGATTCGATTGATAGGAGTGAAATCGGGGCTTCGGAACTCATTGGCGCAACGGTCGTTGTTCATTTAACTAATGTAAGAGCTTAATGGAAAATAGGGTGAGCACTCTGTTTCAAGGGGCACAGTTATAAATAATTTTAATTGTTCTACATTTTTCTATTTTTATTCACATTTTGGTTTTCAAAGTTAAATGCATTCTAATTGTCGAAGTTTAAGAGCTGCGTATATCTTTATTTCACTTTTTTATGATGAAATTAAGAGTTTTAAACTGTATCTTAGTTTAGTTTATGTGTATGTAGAAATATTACTGTTTAAAAATTTTACTAATACTATGTTATTAGCATATTTTTTGTATATAAATTGTTAAAATCTACTTATTAATATTAAATACTTGAAAAATGGATTTAACTTTAAACATGCTGCTGATTGGAAAAGGTGATGAAGAGAGAGACTCAGTTTGTACTTTTTGAGGATCGTTCTGTCAATGATTTCATTTTAATAATTTTAAAAATAAAAAAAATCTATTGGGTTAAATTATAAAATATTTATTTTAATCAGTGTTTGAATTCAATTAGTTTTATAATTTTTTATAATGGAAATAGAAAAATTGCTTTTCTTTTAATTTCCCAAATAAATAATGTTGTGGTGTTTTCAAATAGTTACATTAATTAGTAAGTTTGACAGTTTGTTTAACCGTTAGTTAGTTAAAAAATTTATAAAAAGTTAATTTAATAAATAGAAAGCTCTGTTATGGAGATAAGATGTATAGAGTAAAGTTAAATTTTTTGTTCAGAATACTGAAACTGTAAATCTTTTTGTATTAAATATTTCAATCATAATGATTTCTATTATTAATTGTTCATAACATTTTGTTAAGAAAGAGCATATATGTATTTTTAAATGCATATCCTTAAGTGTGGTTCCAATTGTTTAGATCAGATATTGGAATGAATGTGTCCCTTGTGTGCAAACATCTTTCAAGGGGGGGGGAACTCTAGAAAACACTTTATTGTTAATAATAGAATTATAATAATTAAATATTTACAAAGAATATTTTAATATTTTTATTTATTTACACATTCAAAATTTTCTGTAACTTTTCTCTCTTCATTGAAATATATCTTTTGTAATATAAATGATTAGAAGTCCTGAATAAATGAGTTATTTCATTTATTCTCACTGTAAGAAGCAAATTTCTGTTTGCTAGTCTCACAAACAAGTAAATATTGCCGATTTTAAAGAATCATTTTTGATTCAAACAACAAAAAGGAATTATATCCCATGTGATTTATATTTTCGATTTCATTTACAGTAAGAGTTTTTACATGTAAATGATAGCTATAAGTTTATTATTTAGTTTAAATGAGGAAAACAGCTTTTTCAAAAGTAACATTTTCTATTTGCAACTGATAATTCATAAATTCAGTCATATATTTAAAATGATTACTCTACCATTTTTTTTATAAAATATTAAGAATTTTATGTAATTAATTAAAAATTGAAAGATTACAAGGATTAATTATTCTACTAATAAAATATCATTTAAAATTAGAGTAATGTCTTTAATGTAATAAAATAGGAAAAATTACAAAGAAATTCATTACAAAATTGAGAATGAATAAGATACTATATCACTGAACTTTTTGTACTGTTAAAACAATCTCAGTCAATTTAAAACTTATTAAACATATTTAATTTTAAAGCATAATTTTTCCTTTTTAAAATGAAATATTTTGAGTATTTCAAATTTTATGTATATCTTAATTCTTACATTTTAAATTTGTCATGAAGTCACATATTTCCGTTCTATCAAGTTCATGATTAAAAAATAAACAAAAATAACTTTTGTTTGGGAATAAGTAAAATATAAGTGGAAAAAAATAGAACATGTATATATAAAAGCCATGTACAATTCAAATGAGTTTTTTAAATATTATCAAATTCAGAATAAACTAGAGTAATTCAGAATAAACCTTCAACAATAATTTCTGTCATACATTTTTCTATTTTTAAAGACTTAAATATTGAAATTATATAAATTTTTAAGGACAAAATACTAAAAATAATGGAAAATTACTTTTGCACTGAGTGTGATAAAAACTGTAAGTAAAATTTTCTGAGCTGTATATTTACACAGTAAATTACAAACCTGTATTGGTTTCTTCAAGTGACATAGGCTGGATATCCCCACTGTAAATCAATCATCAAGATGACATTACACTGTGGTGATTAGGGAAAAAGTGGAAGTATGTCCCATCATGAATTAGAGACGTTTGCAACCTTGACAACTGCTATGGGGGGGGGGGGACGAACTAACTTTGCAGTGAAAGTACAAACTATGTTGCTACCCCAAGCAAATTTAAACAAGATTCTTTACAGAACCTCAGATGGTTAAGGGATTAAGCAAATCATGTGCATTCAGGAATTGCGTTTTACTCATCAGTTAAATAGAATGTAAAACTTGGTATATTTATATCAGAATATATGTCTGGAAACAATATAAATTCTTAATATCCAATTTAATCTGATTAGTGCATTAAGATTCCTTTTCGCATATTTAATAAGTTCAGGGTCAATGATTTAAAGTGGATTCTGAATCACTACAAATATTCATATCCACTGCGGGAATCGGACCCACAAACTGTTGAATTGAAGGCAAGAGCGTTAACCATTTCGTTATAAAAGCCAAGAATAGCAAGTTATATATATAGTAGTACGTAGCAAAGCAAATGAAATGGGGAAATATAAGAATAATATATTTAATAAAATATATTTTGAGGTATTTTTTGCTTTATTTTTTTTTTTTTAAATATTGCTAGTTTTATTTATATGATTCCTATATGGTAAAAAACATATTTATTTGTTCCTTAATATTATAACCCAAGAATTAAAAAATTTCAGGCGGAAAAACTTTCTGATAAAGCAAATAAATAAATCAGGCTAATATTAAAGTAATTCATGAAATATAATTTCTTTATTCATTGAAATGATAAAAGAGCTTTGATAAATAAGGTTGTTTCAGGAGCTCAGTAATACAGAAATGTAACATTAGAAATTAAATAGTTGATATTTACTTGACTTTTTTAGTATATGGGAAAGAAACATTAAAATTTAATATATTTTCATACATTGAATAGTTATTAAAATCCTAGATTCTTAAAGTATGAAACATCAGAGGCACTTTGATTTTAAATGAGAAAATTAACATAAGTTTCATTATATTATTTAAACAGTAAAAATGATAATAATAATAATAGTTTTATTTATATGAGAAAAATGATGTTAATGATAAATGCATATTGTTTTGAAATATTATGAACAAAATAATTTCCTTTCATGTAAAAGAAGTTCAAATTATAAGAGAACTTTTACCAATGAATATAATATGATAAATGCTATTTTTAATACTTCATATTTATTCAATTATAAAAGTGTAAAGTAAGCTACTACTGATGACAAAATTATGTTAGTAAATGAGTGATTCACAATAAGCTTTTAGTAAATAATATAATGATAGAATGAACATATTAGACATATACTTACTTAAAATATTAGTTATTAATGATATGAGTTCATTTTGTGCCACTGATTAATTTGTAGAAATCAATGGCACAAAATGAAAAGAAAAACATTAAAAACTATATTTTTAACTTAAACATGTTGAATTAAATTTATATTAAACATAATTTAAATATAAAAAAAAACTAGCTTAAAAAAATCCTTTAAAATTAATTTGCATAAAAAATCATTAAAGTATGTTATATTGTTAGTTTAATCTACTTTCAGAGAATTATCACTTTAAAGTTATTTTAAACAAGATAATAAATTCCTTTAAAATTTTCTTGCAAATTATACAAACTTATGTTTAAATTGATTATATTTCTCACATCTGTTTAAACATACCGTATTTTCCAGTTTATAATCCGCAGACAGTGTATTAAAAATATTCCGAATTTCGTTGTGCACATTATACGTTACAGCGGATAATATGATAAAAAACCTCCATCAGAAAAGATTAGAAGATAGAAGAAAGTTTTGGAAGACATACTTTTTGTGTTTTATAAAATAAATAACAGGTGGTACCACGACACACCTGAGTTTTTCAGCTATAATCTGCTTTGTCCAATTACGTTCATAAACGAATTCCGTTCCTCGTAAAGATATTACAGTTGCAATTCGCTAACGTCATTTCGCAATCGGTCTTGACGTGAGCTGTTTCGTTTTGAAAATATTCAAATTCGTATATCGTCATATGGAAACGGAAACTTTTAAGTTACACAGCATATTTTAAATTAAAAGCTATAGTGAAAAAAAAAATTAAAAAAAAATGGTGACAAGCGTGTTAATCTGAAGTGAAAAACAAAACATTCGCTGTATAAAAGAAAAATGTATAAAATACACAGTTTGTACATAATCCATTTCTTTCATTTAAATATTAACGAAGCAAATATATATATTTTTAAGTATGTCCAACATCGTTTTAAAAGTTATTAGAAGCTAACTATCGATACGTTTAACAGGAATCTTCACTAAATTATCGTTCTTGATCGATCTCGTGCTTTCATCTCAAGTTTCCCGCACTTTGTGATGAAGTGCATCCAGACTGATCTTTTCCAGAATAAATTTTTTTTTCTGTACAATTTATTATATATATATATATATATATTATCACACTGAGCATTTTTTTTTATTTTACGTGACACCCATATTATAAGCAGTGCATATTTTAGACTATTCGCCGGAAAAAAATTGCCGCGAATTATACGCCGCTGTGGATTAGGCGACCCTTTTTTACTTTTTACTCGAAAAAAGGGTCGTGTTGATAATACGCCTCGGTGGTTTATATACATGAAAATACGGTAAGTTAGATTATATATATTGCCCTAAATTGAACATACAAGTTTGAAAATTTATGTTTTTTAAATTATAAAACTACTGACATTCAAAAATTTATATTATTGTCAACAAGATTTGCAGTGCTGGTAATATTGCAGTCTGTCCAAGAAAGATTTCATGGTGATACCTGTGTGAAGTATCACCATGAGATCTTTTTTTCACAGATTTCACAATGCATTTCAAAGGAAATTTAGTCGAATATCATTTTGTGATGGTCATACTATAAAAGGATTGACAAGTATAAATCTAATTGTTTTCCTTTGATTTATAGGCTACCCATGATTTTGGGTTGATTGATTCCAGAAGGCATGAGCAAATATTGAATGTTTGAATGTAAAAAAAAAAAAACACACACACTCAAATTTTTTTACATTCTTTATATAGATATTAATCAAAATGTATACTAATTATTTGGCTACCAGCTCAACTTATTTCTCAAGATTAATGAAAACTTCATTCCCATTTTTAATAATCTAAGTCTGGATATTTTTATGAACGTGACTTTTATAGAAGATATACATGCTCCATGAGAAATTATCACAAATAATAATATGAAGATATTTTCCATTTGAAGACTATTTACTTTATAAAAAAAAAAGATGATAAGAGAGAGTTATACTTTTAATAAGGAATGAGATACATTTCCTTCCCTGAAAAAAATATGCTTGTGCCTCAAACATAGGAATTGAGAATATGAATAGCAATTCGAGTATTATGAAAAGAAATTTTAAAACTGTTTCTTAGAAATATATTTAATTACATAAATTAAGAAGCAAAGAATCTTGACAAAACGATTACATAGAAAATATTAAAATTCAGTTTTTCAATTAGCAGAAATCTGAGCATGATGCACTTTACCAAGATGTGTAACCAGTAAAGTTTTATTGCTGTGTGACAAAAAATTCTAGATGCAGTATTAGCATGATAAAGAGGTGTTGGTTGAAATAAGCAACATTACATACGACAGCCTTTTCCCAACATGATGAAAAATCATATATATCATTACAATAAAATACTTGGTCTTTAGAAACAAAGAGTGGGCTATTTGGGTTTTGATATCCTCCATATCATGGAACCGTCTTATTTGCATGTGACTGTCCAGCTAAAGGAACAACTGATAATCACTGGACGAAATGTCTGGATAGTAGGCTGGAGGAGGAAGAAGTTCTCAATCTGATGCAGTAGTTGCATTCAGAGTTAAGTCTGCAATAAGAAGTCTTGCATTATTCCTCAAGAACCAAACGTTTTCACTGTTCACAAATGAAGTCTGACACATGTTTCAATTGTTGGATTTAAAACATTATTGGTCAGGTCATGTGCAGGAAATTCATGGTAGACCATGCCAACTGATGTCCACCATAACAAAGCAGTATTATTTTCTAGGAATGGAGAAGAGCTTTTGTAGTCGTGGTTGGATCCATCAATGATAACCAATGATGTGAATGCTTATTGTTGATGTACTGGAACCAATTTTTTTCACACATCAACAGATAATTCAAAAACTTTGTTTTCTTGATAGAAAAGAAATGATGAATCAATGGATAACCTTTGAAGTTTATTCCATTGAATAAGTTCATGAGGGAGCTATTTGGTTAACCTCCATATCTTTGCCAGTTTGTGTAAATGAGTACCAATGGCTTCATCATGGAACTTGAAACAGAATTCCTGACACATTTGAGGTGTATCCTCTTCAATAGCACGTTTTAAACCATTGCCATTTAAAATTGTAGTCGCATCCGATCGTGGGGCATCTTCGAACAGTTCATCACTGGAATGGAATTTGTGATGCCACCTTTGTGCGACATGCTTAGTCACTGCATTATCTCCGAATACTATACCTCAGCTCAGTTTATTTTCAAATAACATGCTTTCTATAATAACATCCTATTTACGGTTATTACATAGCCAATTTTCGGATTCACAATATAAATCAAAATCCATAAAACTTCTTTATGAGCATATCTTATGTATCATCTGTCTGTGAAAATATCGACAGAAGCTTTATGATAATCAGTGTTTGTGCATAACAGCATTTAAAATTTGCCTTATCTAAAAGCGACAGAACTTTTCTGGTTATCAAATTCACACATGTTCTTTATCAATATCATGCATTCAGGAGTAATCAAAAATTTGTCAAAACACATGAAAGCACCATTCATATTCTTAATAATCAAAATCTGCATGTTTTTATTAGTTTCTTTTTCATCATTTTTTATCTATAGCAGCTTCATTGACGTGTATTATAGTGTAAAGTATGATTTCCATTTATATTGAGTTTGAGAATATTTTTATGTTTCCTGTATATAGATAAATGAGCATTTTTAAAACTCTATCATTGTTTGATGTCTTATATATTTTATATTCTTGAATAATAAAATCCTATTTTATACTCTAGTCAGTAATTTAATGAGTTATATTTTTTGGTATCAGTTAAATCAATTTAAGAATGAATCAGCTAATTTTTTTAACACCACGAAATGATTTATAAAATTAAAAAAATAAAAATCTTCTAAAGTTAAAAAAACATTTGAGTCTGGAATGCAGCATTTATATTGTTGGTGTGTTAAAACTAATCATAAATTAGAAATGCATCATAAATTTTATAAGTAACTTAGTATAATTATTTTTAACAAATAAGCTATAGGGCATGGATGGCTTCCTCATTAAATCAATAGTAGTATTCTTTAAATAAATTAAGATTTTAAAATTTAACATCCGTTCTGTGGTTTAAATAAAATCAATAAATGTATATTCAAAAAGAAATTTCAAATTCTCACCATAAATGAAAAAAATAA
The DNA here is from genome assembly GCA_026290005.1 of Latrodectus geometricus. Classification (NCBI taxonomy): domain Eukaryota; kingdom Metazoa; phylum Arthropoda; class Arachnida; order Araneae; family Theridiidae; genus Latrodectus; species Latrodectus geometricus. The sequence continues at coordinate 1,787,314 of JAPDSC010020712.1, read as the reverse complement.
AGCACAACTTGATAGGAAATGCCAGATGTCATGATGGTCAAAGAAATTTAAAATTAGACAATGCTTGTTTCTTTCTCTTGATTCAGCTGGAGTAACCTAAAAAGTATAATTAAATTAATAATTTGAAGTTATGTATGCTGTTTAATAAGAAATAAGACTAATTTTTCAGCAGAAAGATTCCTTACAATAAAATTTATTGGAAAAAGTAAACAGATATTACTTATACTTTTTCTAAATTATAAATAAAATATTTTTATTTTCAAACTGTTAAGGGCTTAGCAACATTCTTTAATGTTTTAATATGTGAAAACAATATGAATCGTAGCAAAAAGACAAGTTGAGCTCATTTAAAAGGATGAGGCATTGGTATTCAGAAAGTCATTGTCATAAAATATGTATATAAACCAAATATTTTCTCACGATTTTTTTTTTGTGCATTTATAGGGATGTAATATTTTATTAAGACATGGAAAAAGAGTACTGAAAATTTTAAAACCTTATAAGTAAATAATTCTTTTAACTTCTATTTTTTAGCTAAATTTTTGAAAGTCTTATATTTCAAATTAACCTTCTAATTTCTGAACAATTAAGTTTCAATATAGAAAAAGGATTGTAGAAGAATAGGTCATTTATAAAATCATTTAATTCATCACTTACAGAAATATATAATTTTTTATGCTTAAATCTCAGTAAAAAAAATAGTAGTTCTGCCAATTTTTCTAAGGCACAAATAAGTTAGAGAGTTTTTTGATATATTAATGATAGAACACAAGCTAAATCATTGAAAACCCTTCTGTTTTTAAAACAAGAAAAAAGAAAATGCATAATTGAAATACACACTTTTGAGTATTTCAACTCTGCTCACATCATTTCAATAAATTTATTCACATAATTTAAAAAAAGATAATTTTAATTATTGATTTAGTTATTATTTTATTAATGATTAATTTGTATATACAAATCTAAATAACAATTTTTGGACAACAACAATCTCTTTAGTAACTAACAATTTAGTCATTTATAGATTATGCAGTACTAATAAGTAACACATATAAATTCTTTAAATAAATTATTAATTTTAGTTCAGTATTGTTTACAATAAGTATAACATGTAAAAAATAAAAATAATGTAGCAAAATGGTAATTTAATTCTAGGAATCCAAATGGGTATCATGGAAATTTACTCAATCTTGAAATTTAATTACATATCTGATAAACTGTATCAATAATAAGATCTCTTTTTTGAGCCTTTGAGCCACAAAACTCAACCAACCAATTATAAGATCGAAACTCAGTATTTAAATTAAATTTTTGTGTATTTTTCCTACTAAGAAAAGTGTTTAGTAAGATAAATTATATTAAATCATAAATTATTAAAGAACCATTGAAAAATAACCATAAAAATCTGATCTCATCAAGTTATTTTTTAATCATTAAGGGAATTAGAACTTGATATTAACTAATGAATTGAGAAGTACAGATTATTAATAAAACTCTGACATCGCTAACAAAGCAGATTTTTAATTTAAATTTGAAAATTTTCAACTCTTATTTTATAAGAAAATTAAAACATACTATTTTAAAGAGTTTTTGTTTTTCTTTCATAAATATATGCAAAATTAAAAGAAAAAAATTTCTACGTAGAAAAAAACAGCTTTTGTAGAAAACTTTACATAATATATTAATTTATTTATTTAATGGTGCTAAATCTTAAGTGCAAACATGAGAAAATGTTTCGTATAGAACATATCAGTCATTTATTTGAGTCCTTGGAAAAACAAAAAATAAGCTATGCAAATTAAACTGAGTACCAGATTAGCATGAAAATTTTAAAATTAACTTAAGCAATTTTACTTTTCTACTCTTATTTCTTTGATAAAAATAAAACAAAAAAGACACTACTACATAATTAAAATCAATCTTCATTCACACTTATTTTAAAAATTACTTTACATGAAAGGTGCAGACAAATTGATAGGCAAATTAATGTGAGCAAAGAAAATACAAGATTTAGACACTAATAAAATTTTTACATTATTTATTTATTTACATAATTAGTATTAAAAAGAAAAGTACTTAATTCTTTTTATTATTCATCGAGTGAGTATAGTAGTATACTCCAAGCATACAAGATTAATTCAACAGAAAGAAGGCTCTCAATCTTAAAAGGTTTTGTGATATTCTTTAAAAACAAAAATTGTGTCAGTATACTATTAGATTTTCTTAGTATGTTAGATAAAATTCTACTTAATTTCACAATTGGAATTAATTAATATACAACTTTTAAATTATTAAAAATAATTAGTGACATAAAAGAACTCCTATTCTAACTTATCATTTTGACTAAAATATATTTAAAAACATCCCTTAATTGTTTTATTCTTTAAATTAAAAAAATTCTTTTAAAAGTATAAAATGTTATTACTTGATTTCTGTTCTTAATTAAAATTTATGACTGAAATTACTTAATTAAATATCATAAAAAACTATAAAAATATGAATATATCTACTTAATTGTGCTTATGAGTAGTTAACAAATAGAATGTGATGCAATAAATAATTTTCTTTAAAAGAAGATATAAATTTCTAGATGTAACACCACTCTCCAAACATCCAATAAGTGACCTCTACTGCTCTGGAGCGAAACTCTTCAGTAAGAACCAAGACTTAATGAACTCAATTTTTTTTTTAAATAAATTTTTTCAAAATAAATCTTGAAATGAACTTCAGCGCAAATAATTATAAATATTCAAATTAAATTAAATTCAAAAAATACATTGAAAATATAATTATTTTATTTTTCTGGATTTAATTTCAATTCAGTTTGCTTTAAAGGGGGTGTGGACTTCTTGATAAAAAAAAAAAAAAAAAAAAAAAAAAAAAAAAAAAAAAAAACAGTTACGTTTCTCTCCAAGTACTTCACTTTTATAATAGACAAAAAGTTGAATTTCTAATCTGTTTCAGTAGGGAAAAAATGTAATTTATTTATTGGTTTTTCAATAACTTTTTTTTTCTTTATAAAGTGACTTTGACTTATGGTTTTTATCAATGATTTTTGTAGGAATGGAAAGTCTACCAGCAAAATTAAAACAATCTTATTTGATTAATCAAGCATATCGACGTTGTTTCTCGATATATTTCGAAGTAAATTACAAATTTTAAAAGCAGTACAAATTAATACGTAAACCATTGGAATTGTATTTTTGTCCATATTCAAGAAACAGAAAGGCAGTTCAGGCACATCAGCTTTACATTTATTCTTTTCAAATTTTTGAAAATTGTATGTACTATTATTCTTAATTCAATGTATTGGAATTACTTTGTACATATTGTACAATGTAACTCCATGTACAACTTTTTACATACAATATTGTAAAAAGTAGTTTCGCATCCAAGCAACTTATTTTTGAAATGATTTCGTCATAATTTTTAGTTTTGCCATAAAATATATATTTTAGACAGCCAGAAAATGAAAATATTTCATACCATATATTTGGCATTTTTGTTATTTGTTGTTATTAATGTTAGTTTTCTATTAAAAATATTATAAGTTTACTAACAAAGATAGCTAATTAGAAATAATAATCTTCAAAAATTCTAAGGGCGTATGTTTTAGACCAAAATTTATAACAAAATTAAAAAACAAATCATTTATTTTAAATTTCGAAAAACATAGAACATTTAATTACATACATATTTATATAAATATGAATTGTAACCATGTCTTCTTTTGTTAGTATATCACTATATAAAAAAATTTTGCTTTTTGTTTTTCTTCCTTCTTATTGAAGTATGTAAACGATTGGAGAGCTTATATTTCTTTGGTGCCGGTAGCTCATTTTTAGAAACTACGTCAAGAAAAAGCAAATTCACCTGTCTTGAGCAAAAGATGAGACACGATGACAAAGTATATCCGTGTTTAAGTCTGAGTTTCTCAGAACGAGACTCTGGGACAGTTGTGATTCCAGGGAGCGCTTCACTTCATGTTTCATTTCTGGCAGTGGTGGGGGAAATACCGGTTTGTGTCAGAAAGTCATAAAATTCGAAAGTAAATAATGGGTAAAATTTTAAAGTAAAATTAATATGTTGATTCTCTTCTTTGGGGATGCAAAATGCAAATTTGTCTCTTCATTTCTGCAGAATATTTTTCATATTTAGATGATTTTCTAATTAAAAGAATTTTTTTTATCAATGGGTCAATGAAAATCAGAGCACAGTTGGATGATTCTGAAAAATTTACAAATTATGCCGATTCCTATGATGAATTTGAATAAATGATACTTTACTTGATGACTATACAAATATTAATTACTCAAAGGCATATAATTTTGCTTAGTAGCAAGCTTATTTGTTAAAAGCAGATATGCTTTATAAATACTCAATTAACCATGGAAATTTAAAATTACAATAGAATTAGAATTTTTAGAATTTTTCTTCTAATTGGGCAGATTAATGAAGACAATATACTAATGATCATTTGAACAATTAATTAATTGAAACTCTTTTTTTGTGAAAGATAATGTAAAGGGGCAGATGTAATAAAATGTTTGGAAAATAAATTTATCAAAAATTTCTAGAATATTGTGATATATAT
>JAPDSC010020712.1:1755021-1782320 GCA_026290005.1 Latrodectus geometricus | reverse complement strand
GGGGGGGGGATGTTATATATTCAAACAATATATTCCTACTAAGAAGAAACGAAAGAGGATTAAACTTTACAAATCTATTGAATGTAATGCATACAAAATTTTTAATTTTCAGTACACTAAAACTGCTTGCAGTGACTCACTCCATACATTTTTATGTATACTAGAATATATTTTGTACTTATAAATAAAGATTTAATTTTAGTGCATTGATGTCATACTTGAATTTTTAAAAGTGATATTTGCGAAAGTCGGAGCGAGTCTACTACAACGTATTTCACGTCAAGTATTTCACAATTTCGTACTTTCGGAGATTTATAATAACCAATTAAAGGAACATGCTTTCTAAAATTTTGAAGTGTAAGGCTAATAAACATATTTATTACTGTCCCAAATATCATCGAAACCGTTACGTATTCCGATTCGGAAAGAAAGCTTTTAATTACCAAGCAATCTTATCTGCCCCTTCCATCTGAAATAACCTCAAAATCAGAAGAAATTATGCATGAAGAAAAACGTAATTTATTAACTATTTATATCTATCTATCTATCTATCTATCTATCTATCTATCTATCTATCTATGTGTGTGTGTGTGTGTGTGTGTGTGTGTGTGTGTGTGTGTGTGTAATATAATTATTTATTTTTCTTAACAAATAATTTCAGACTTATTTTCCGCATTTGTCATGGTGAAATCCTCAATAGAGAGTGACCCTTTTTTTTCTAAAGGGCGAAAGAAATGTTCCCTCTCGCATCGGAAGCCCCCTTTCCTTCACAGGAAGATGCCGGAATCAAAAGGTTAATTTCAAAAACAGAAGGAGAAAAATATTTTATTCTCTTAGTAATAAAGTCTAGGTAATATCACACCCTGTGAATAAGAAGCGGAAAGGAAAAACATCAAAATTTGTACCACGTCGAGATCGTCCTCACATTATCTTAACACAGCATTGTACAAACATTTAAAAAGTAGCAAATCCTAATGATATTTCCTTCTTTAGGAACTTATACCTCAGCTCTATGTCCTTATATTCAAAACACTGATTCGAAAGCACATCATCTGATTCGTTAAAGAAATCTCCCACCAAAAACAAAACTCTTTTACCAGACAGATACAAGAGCTCTTAACCATTCCAATCCTGTTTCCTTTCTAAGGCATCGACAGAACCTGAGGAGGAGAATGTAGCACCTCTTTTTCAGCATCCAATGAGAGACCTCTATTCCTCTGCAGTGGAACTCTTCAGTGAAAGCCAAGACTTTATGAACTTTGGCACTACTGCTCCACTTCTGCTTATGTAGCTGTAATGTGTGTTTTAATGCTAATCTGTGCTGTGGGTAGATTAAAAATAAAAATATTTCCACACTGAACCTTTTGATACTTTATTTTTATAATATTTAGCTATTCCCATCACATAGATACTTTTGTTCTTCCTGTATTTATGTCTAAATAAAGTAAATGATAGCCAGATCTTACTTCCAAGAAAATATTTTAATTGAGTTGTACGAAGAAAATAATCTTTAGTTCCTTTGTGAGATAAGGGCTTTAAATTCAAATACTATGCAAGTGGTTAGTAAATATCTAATTTACTAAAATATAAAGAAATTTTAAAATTCTGAGGAGTATGAAAATAATATATCGTTTAAATTTTTTCTGCAAGCAGAAATTGTCGTACCTCATTTAAAATTAAGCAATTGAAATATTTTATTTTCAGAAAAAAGCAAAAATAGAGGAAACGCACAAATGATAAGAATGAGTAAGTTTATTAGGTTGAATTTAAATATATAATTGATATTATTTATAAGTAAATCTCATTTGAAAGCCAATGAAATGAATTGATAAAAACAACTAAATTATTTTTAAATTTTAGGATAATCAAGCAATAAAAATTAAACCGTTATGCAAAACATTTCAAAGCATAAAAATATCAATCTATAAATTCTTTTAAAATTTAGTAATTACAAAGACAGTAAATCATATAACCATATGAAATAAATGTCTTAAAAATATTGACAGTTAAGGCCATTTTACTTTTCGACTTAGTTAACATGAATTTAAATTTCAAGTTAGGACTTAAATTACTTAAAACATATATATATATATATATATATATATATATATATATATATATATATAATAGCTTGAAGAATTCAGAAATAACCTTAAAATTTATCAGTAAAACAGTAGTTGTTACTTAGTAATTTTAGATTAATATACAAAGTATAAATTTAAGCAATACATGCCCTTAAGATATTGTTATTTAAAACAATCTTACTTTTAATATTTTTTGTTAAATAGATAACTATGGGAATTCAGGCATTGATGAGACTCAAATGTACAAACGTGCCGTTAAAATATTTGCAGTTATAAAATTATATTACTATAGCATTCAGAGTTAGATCTTTTAACTGTAGAAACCATAGGACTCAAGTGCCCTTGAAAAAAAACTGCGCTTTTAAAACATTTGTAATTCTGGCAGTATTTCTGTCAAAATAATATTCAAACATTTGTTAATAAATGGTAAAAAAGTGTGTAGCATTTCATGTGAAGATGATGTAAAATGGTAATGGTGAAGTTGAAGCATATTAGCGTTATTAAAGTATAAAGTTTACATAAACACTTAAAAATAACAGTTTCTTAAAATGAAAAAAAAAAAAAAAACAAACAAAAGTTAAGACAATATTACGATTGTCACTTAGTGAGACAATCAACCAACATTATTTTATAAATAGAACTAAACTAAAAAAATACTCAGTGTCATAGACAGTCCCGTGGGGCCAAGACCAACAGCACCCATATCTGTTTTCATGACTGAGGTCCTGGGTTGTGAATCATATGTTGTAATAAGTGATCAGCCTAATGAAATATTATGTGTTTTATTCCCAAGCATGCATGGTTCTTAGTTTTATCGACCCATAGAAGGGATGAAAGGATGAGTTGACCTTTTTCAGTCTAAGGACAGAACCTAGGATTTGTGCACTGGGAATGCGAAGCGCTAGCACTGTATTAATGGAACTAAGAAATACAAATATGTTGTCTGGTTTTGATATGCTCAAATTTATTCATTACTATCTTCTATATTGTGTGTTTACTCATTCATTAAAGTATTTTTAATGATAAAGAAAAATTTTCAAAAATTACAAGATCCTTCTCAAAATGCATTTTGGATAGAGATGTTTTCATACATGTTTAAAAAGATTTCATCAGATTTATGGCATTTGTCTTTGTAGTAGAATGTAGATTTAAATGTGTTTTAGCTGTTAGACAAAATGGAAAACTTGCAAGATAAATATTTAATAAGGAATTAATATCTCAAATATATGATATCTGCACAAGGGTCATTCACAGTATATATATACTTAAGAAAAGTTTTCTGAGAAAAAACAATCAGTCAATTGTAAGAAAAAAGGGTTTGCTTTCATAAATGTATATCACACACTTTAAAAAAGTAGGCATTTTTATCTGTAAAGATTATTTTCTAAGCGTTTTGAATTAACAAAGTTGAAAATATTAAATAGAGTTCATAACCACAGTGAAGCCCGGTGGCCTAGTGGTTGCGTTTTGAGCTCTGAATGCACAGGCCCGAGGTTCTACCCTCGGGATGAGCAACGTCATCTCAGGCTTTGATCCCTTCAGTGGGTCAATAAAACTGAGTACCAAGCCTGCTTGGGAGCTAAACACTGGGGGGGGGGGGCTTCGCGTTAAGCTGGCCGTCTAACTGGGACACATGCCTCGAACCTTAGAGCCCTCGGTCAAAAAAACAAGATATGAGCACTGTAGACCTTGGTCCCTTAATGGGCTGTTGTGCACCACAGAGTTTAATAATTTTTCATAAGCCTAGCAATCAAGGTACACTGATGAAAAAAATTATAGCTGGATTTGCACTGAAAACTATAGATTTCATGATTTTGAATGCCATACTTTTAGAAAACTTTAAAATTTCAAAAGCACAATACATTTTAATAGAATTAAGAACACATTCAGCAAATTCTTTAAGTTCTTGAAAGCAGACATCATTCAAATTTCATATTATTAGGATAAAAAAAAAAACTCATTTTAAATGAAGAAAATTTGTATCTTACTGCACAATTAACAAATTCAGTATCTTTACACTGATAAATGCATAATAAATTAGGAATAATTGTAATATATAAGTGAATATTTTAGCAGTAGTTCATCTTGTTAACAAGTTCTTGTGGCATCAATGTACCTTAATATTGCTATGCTAATAAATCCTATTTAATACTTGCAATAAAATGATGCACTTTGAACAAAATATTTAGAAACAAATTAAGGAAATAAATACCTGCCAAGATGTATTTTTTGCTAAAAAGAAATGCAGTGCAGTTCCCCAACAAATAAATGATAATACCATGTACATTAATGGTATCCAACGAATACCTTCTTTATATTTTATCTGTAAACAATGGGAGAAAAATACTGTAGTAAAAGTTCTTGATCAACAATGAAACTACATAAAAAAGAAAATATTTTGCTGCTTGTATAAATAGTAATTTTTACCTTCATTAGTGAATAATATATGAGATACATCAGAAGATTTGTGATAAATACTGATAAAAGGAATGCTCCAAAGTTAGGTGGTCTACGAATTAATCCAAATATATCACTATCAAAAGAAAAGCAATTAGAGGTACTTAAAAACCATTTGAGATAAATGGTTCAACTTTTTAAACTAGAATATATAAAATTATTTAGCAAATTTAGTAAAAACAGCCAATTATCATAATAATAAAACTATTAATAAAATGTGTGTTGACTGCAAAGGAAATAATTTATGAAGTTTTCTCTAAATACTAAGTATAATAATGGAATAAAAGGTATTAAATGTAAAAATATTAAAATATAAAATACATTTAAATATATTAAAAAATAATGGGTTCACTTAAAAAAAAATTAAATCTCAATTCCCTAACATTATACTTTAAAAATACTTACAGTTTCATGTACTGGGATTGAAGTGCTATTAGTTTTGATTGATTGGTTAAGTGTTTTCAACAAGCACTTTTTGCACTCGAGGATTAATAAGACCGGGGCCTATGGTTTAAAACAGATTCCGAACCACTACAAACATCCAAGCTAACATGGGATTTGAATCCTCGAACTGTTGAACCGAAGGCAAATGCATTAACCACTCAGCTATCAGTTCGGCTATTAGATCAGAGATGGGCAAACTTTTCAGTAATAGGACAAAAAACGAAAAAAGAAAAATTTGGGCAGCCCAAAATAAATTTTTCTAAAATTTAAAAATTAATATTCAAGTATTAAAATTCAAATATGTTAATGAGATGGATAAAATTACAATTTCATTTCTAAAAGTTCTTATATTAAAATTTGAAGAGAGACGTAATGATTCAAAGTAACAAGGCTAAATATTTATCTTTCAGTCTATTTCTGAAACAATTCTTTTTATTTTTAAAGTTCATAGTGAAAAACACTTGCTCAAATATATAAGATGAAGCATCTATAACAGTGATTTTTCTAGACGTGAGATATTACATTTAATAAAGTTACATACAATAATGTTTTCTAAAACTTTGCCATATTTAGAAATAATTGTTGGTTGATTATAATGAACTAGGAATTTTTAATGAGTAAGTTTTTTAATGGTAGTTATATCAGTCTTTGATGGTTCTTTAGGGAATTAAATAAGAAAAATATTTAGTAATTAATGGAAAAGTAATCCGTTTTGTTATGTAGAAAGTGTATTTTAGTTGCTTACAAGAATATAGCAAGCATTTTTGTTGCACTGACTAAGAAAGAATTACATGTTTCGAGTTTTAATATAACAACTGTAGAAAACTTTTAAAGTTTTAAAAAATTGAATGTTGGCATATATACCTGTGTAAAATTGAATTTTTTTTCGATAACTATGTAAATTACTCGCTAAATTAATATTTAAAATTAAATATTACACTCGTTTTCAATTACTTCATCATAGATGACTTTTAGGAACCCTAGAAAGTTTGTATGTGTATTTTTCACATAAATGTATGACCTTTCTAACAAGCGTTGTAATTACTGCTTAACAACTTTTAGAAACAAGATGCTGTGTTCATTGTGATGCTGTTAAGCTTGTATTTTGAGTCATTAAAAAAGATTGCTATTGCGGAATTGCGTGATTCTTCAAGAACGAGCAAAACCAGAGGTATAACTTAAAAAATTCATTGTTAATTTAAACAAATATTATATTAAATTACAAAATTATTTACTTTATTTCAACTTAAACTAAATATTTTGAGAAAAAAATGGATTTTATTCCAAGGTTTTCGACACTTAATTTTGCAAAACCAAAAAGATTAGTGGAGCGAAGTAATCAACATATCAATTTTCTGAGCATATTGTGGTGAAACACTTCTGCTCGGAAGTTGGCAGCAGCAGCTAGAAAAACTTTCTATCTGAACATTGGCAACACCAATCTCCCCGGAATAATAGCGCACGAGGAACAACAGAGCAGTTCTCGTTTTCCCCGACGATGTGTGCGGATGAGTTCAGAAACCGGTTCTCACTCAGAGATTTTGTATTCGCGACTTTTATTGGCATTTCTTTAATTCGCAATAAAATTTAGTTAAGTTACAATATATGGTGTGCCTTGCTATTATTTAAAAGGATTAACCTGCACCCCATATCTGGTGACCAAAATGTGAACATGCTAATTCTTCAAGCCTTATTTGGAAGTAACTACAGCAACACGTGGGATTTTTTATAACTTCGCCGCGCGCGAATTCCATTTGGATTAACATCTACAGTTCCATGAAATCTCACAAGGAAATGTCAGTGCTGTGATTCGTAATCATCTATAATTTCTAAGATGTAGGTAGGATCTTTCTATAATTTTCGTAAACGTAGCAGTCTGTGTTTCTTGGTTATTCACTGGGGTCAGTTTCTTGGAAAAATTGTGTATATATTTCAACGCAAAGTTTTTTCAGTTGAATTATTATTTGTACATATTTTTACCCCATGAGCAAAATTCCGTTAACTACTTCACAATTTTATCAATCCTTTCGCATCGTGCTGAGTTTTATTATTTGATTTACTATATAGTACTATATGAATATTCATGGCTTCCTTTATATTTTATAACTAATATTTTTTGTGTTTATTGTACTTCTCATTTATATCTTGGTATTCGAAACTATACGCATTTCCCTATTATTGATTTGTATACTTTGTAATTATTTTTCTGCTAAATTTTGACCATGCCTTTATCTAATGATTTTTCCGTTACTCAAAATTCTCCCTCCGAAGACACACCTTCACAGGTTGCTCACGTTTCGGTAAAAATACCACCTTTCTGGAAAACTAACCCTTCTCTGTGGTTTATTAGGTTGAATTCGCAATTTTTTCTGGCGAATATAGCGTCCGATCTAACAAAATTCAATCATGTTGTCTCCTGCTTAGATCCCGATATACTAAATTCGGTACATGACATTTTAGAGAAACCACCTACTATCGAAAAATACGATGCCTTAAAAAAACGTCTAATTTCTGTTCATTCCGAAAGTGAAGCATCTAGAATTCGAACCTTATTGCAGGGAGTAGAACTCGGTGACCAAAGACCCTCCCAATTACTAAATTGCATGCGTTCGTTAGCTGGTGATACCGTAGGTGAAGCGCTTTTACACTCGTTATGGCTCACAAGGCTGCCATATAGCACGCAGACTATTTTAGCCGCTTTCAGCGAGGATGATTTGAATAAAATAGCCGCAGTATCTGATAAAATAAGCGATCTAGCTATTCCTTCGTATGTAAATTCTATCACTCCTACCTCTCAAGATTCTGTCACGGCTCGTTTGGAACTCCAGGTAGCGCAGTTAACTCAGCAAGTTAGTGAATTAAGCACTGCCCTGGAACGCAGTTCCCGTAGCCCTAGGCGTAATTTTTGCGATCATTTTAACGCAGCAGATCTCGCGATAGTTCCCGCTCTCGCACTAACTTCAGTCACTACAAGGAACGTACGAATGAACTTTGTTGTTACCATGTTAATTTTGGCGATCAAGCGCGAAAGTGCCAAGCTCCATGTTCTTTTTATCAGTCGGGAAACTAAACGGGCAATCGGGGAAATTACTCGCTGAGTATCCTGAGCTTACAAACCCTTCTTTAGTAACAAATGACCTTAAAACTTATGAAATTTTCCATCACATTGAAACTAAGAGACCCCCTGTATTTTCCAAACCTCGTCGTTTGGCTCCAGAATTACTCAAAGCAGCGCGTTTAGAGTTCGAATACCTAATGTCTCAGGGAATTATTCGACCGTCCAAAAGCCCTTGGGCCAGTCCCCCTTACATGGTCCGCAAATCTAACAGTGATTGGTGACTATCGTCGCTTGAACGCTGTGACAACTCCTGACAGGTATCCTGTACCCCATATTCAGGATTGTACACAGGTTTTCTTCGGCAAACATATTTTTCTACCCTCGACCTGGCAAGAGCGTATCACCAGATTCCCGTCAATCCTGAGGATGTACCGAAAACTGCTGTAACCATTCATACATCAAGTGCTTTACGGATTGGATTTTTACGTCCCCTACTTCGATGATCTCCTTATAGCATCGGCAACAGAAGACGAACATATTAAACACTTTCGCATCATTTTTGATGAATTCCGCTAATGCGGATTAAAATTGAACCCCTCTAAATGTGTTCTTGGAAAAACAACAGTCTCATTTCTTGGTTGCTTAATAACACCCTCAGGCGTAAGCCCTCTTCCCGAAAAGTCAGCAGTAATTTCTAACTTCCCTAAGCCTGAAACACTGTCTGACCTTAAAGGATTTTTAGCTATGTTAAATTTTTATCATCGTTTCTTGCCTAAGGCCGCAGCAATTCAAGCCGCACTTCAGTCACTTCTAAAAAATTCTAAAAAGAATAACAAACGACCTGTTCTTTGGACAGATGAAACAACTGCCACGTTTGAAAAATACAAAAGTGATTTAATGAATGCAGTAACCCTTGGTTTCCGTTCTCCTGATCAGCAGCTATCATTAATGGTAGATGCTTCCGATATCGCCATAGGAGCAGTATTGCACTCCCAAAATATCAATGGTTTACAACCTTTAGCTTTTTACTCCAAGAAACTGACACCAGCTAAAACCAAGTACAGCACACATGATAGAGAATTGTTGGCTATCTATTCTGCTGTAAAACATTTTCAGCACGACCTTGAGGGACAAATGTTTTCTATATTTACTGATCATCGTCCACTTACATTTTTGTTTAAAAAGAATTCAAATTCTGCATCTCCTAGACAAATTCGGCATTTGAATTTTATTGCTCAATTTAGCACTGACATTCAACACGTTTCTGGATCAAAGAACCCAGTCGCCGTCGCCTTATCGAGAATTTTCGCTATTAATAGTAATAACGCCACCGATTTCATACGTTTAGCTGAAATCCAGGAAAATGATGCAGAACTCACTCAATTACTATCAACTTCAGGTAGTTCTTTAAAGCTGCAGAAGATGTAAATATCCCCAGGACTTAAGTTATTCTGTGATGTAACTAACGATCGAATCCGTCCTTTCGTTCCCTCTCCACTCCGAAAATCTCTGACTCCCTCCATGGACTTTCCCACCCAGGAGTACGAGCAACTAAAAGACTGATTCTCTCTCGTTTCGTCTGGCCTTCAATTTCAAAAGGCTGTGTTGCATGGACTCGCGCATGTATTGATTGCCAGAAGTCAAAAGTTTCCAGACACAACCATAGCCCTTTGCAAGCCTTTGCTGTCCCCTTACAACGCTTTCAACATGTGCACCTGGACATTGTCGGACCTTTACCCCCGTCGGAAGGATATTCTTATCTTTTAACAATGATGGACAGATTCTCTCGCTGGCCGGAAGCAATTCCGATACGTGACATTTCCTCAGAAACCATCTCCCGAACTTTTGTTGCCCATTGGATCGCAAGATTTGGAATACCTACCACCATAACAACCGATCAAGGTCGTCAGTTCCAGTCGAACTTATTCACGAATCTCAACAAAATCCTTGGCATTCACCGAATTCGGACAACTCCATACAACCTGGCCGGGAACGGATTAATTGAGAGGTTTCACCGCTCATTAAAACAATAATTAATGTGCCACAATGACGTCCAGTGGACATCAAGCCTGCCCATTACGTTGCTAAGTCTTCGATCAGCCTACAAGGAAGACCTTGGTGGTACCTGTGCCGAGATGCTTTATGGTACAACAATTCGGCTGTCTGCAGATTTCTTTCAGCCAACAAGTGTCTCTACTTCAATGGATACAGCTTCCTTCTTAAAAAAGCTATGCGAGTCTATGAGAAATGTTGCACCAGTGCCCACTTCAGCTCATATCAATCCCAAGTATTTCGTGCACCCAGCTTTGGATTCGTGCACTCATGTGTTTGTTAGGCAGGATGCAATAAAACCTCCGTTGACTCGTCCATATGATGGTCCTTATCAAGTGCTTAAACAGCTTAATAAAACTTACTCTCTCCTCATTAAAGGAAAAGAATCCGTTATCAATGTAGACTATCTAAAACCAGCATTTTTAATGTCTGAAACCCCTGAATCATCAGTTAATGTTCCCAGTTCTGCCCAAGCTTCCCCGAACTCTCCGACAGTGACACCTGTTCCTGTGATTCAAGACACTGCTGTAAACGAAGATTCCCCTGTGCAAACTACGCGATCCAGTAGAAAAGTTCGTTTCAACCCACGATATCTCTAACTCTTCGTGCCTTAGGCACTTGGGGGGGGGGGAGTAATGTGGTGAAACACTTCTGCTCGGAAGTTGGCAGAAGCAGCTAGAAAAACTTCCTATCTGAACAATGGCAACACCAATCTCCTCGGAATAATAGCGCACGAAGAACAACAGAGCAGTTCACGTTTTCCCCGACGATGTGTGCGGATGAGTTTAGAAACCGGTTCTCTCTCAGAGATTTTGTATTCGCGACTTTTATTGGCATTTCTTTAATTCGCAATAAAATTTAGTTAAGTTACAATATATGGTGTGCCTTGCTATTATTTAAAATGATTAACCTGCACCCCATAATATCATTTTTCTAAGCTAGTGATACATTATTATTTATCAAGCAAAGTGCACCTAAAGTTCACCCTAGTTATTTTAAAATGATAATAAATAATGTTTTATTATATTATAATCTCTTGAACTTACTCAACTATTATTAATTCAACAATCCAATTATAACTATAGATGCTTTTTTATGTATTTTACTTTTTAACATAAACTTATACGTCTTAAAGATTTTGCTATTGCCAACTTACTTTATGATTATATAATTTAGTGAATAATGGGTGCGCGAAATCGTTAACAGTATTCAATAACAATAGATGAAGCAATGGAATTTTATAGCTACATTACTTGCAATTTGTAATAAAACTTTTTTATAATTTATTTGCTGTTATTGTATTGTTCAAATTTGACATCTTAATTAATAGAATTTTTATTCAGAAGATGTCAACGCCAGGAAAAAAAAACTTAAACGGTTTTCAAAATATTAATGGGGGAAAAAAAAAAAGAAGCTAGTACAAGAAAAAGAAGTTCAGAAATGTAGAATGATGATGAAATCATATTTATTGAAAGAATCTCAAAACGATAAACCAGAAAACAATGACGAAGAAGTAAATCGAAGTTTAATTTTTCTAAAATTGTATTTTAAACTGAGGCTGCATCTTTTATAAAGTATTTCGATAAATACTAAAAAAGATAATTTGAAAGAAACTTTTCTGTTGGTAAAATCAATATCTAATTTCACCTAAAAGAAAATAAATTCTCCTAAAAACAATGCAGCATATCGCTTTTGTTGCATACAGTTTACTTCATCAAATTCTGCCACACAATCATCTTACGTAACAAAGTCTGGTTTTAAAAATTGGAGGAAAAAAGATAAATTGAGTAGTCATGAAAGAAGTCTAAATCCTCGAAAATTATTCACAATTTTAGAAAGAAACAGAAAGAAGATTAATTAATAAAACGGGAATCGATTCATTATTTGAAAGAAATATATAATCCGAAAACAAACGCTGGCGAGAATAAGTGATATCAAGCGAAATAAATATTATGGACTTTTATTTGATTTGAAAGCTGAAAAAAAATCTATAGAAAAATAATCTTTTAAAATTTATGTGACATAACGTAGTTCCATATGCATTAATATCTTCATGAGACTAATACATTTTGATATATTTAAGTATTATAAGAATGATTGATTTGAAACTAAGTGAATGTATTTGTAAAATATCATTCAGTGGAGTCTTTAGATATTCATATGTTGCATAAGAGATATTGGTCATACTTCTATTTAGGAAAGACTTATGCTAGATGGAGTTGCCATTTTCTGAGCTAATATATAGAATTGCTGATTGATAAGCATTTTTTTCTTTTAGTTTTTAATATATTACAAGACATTTTTTTAAATAACAACCGATTTAATATTTTTAGATATTCAAGAGTCAAAATTGTAATGTAATTATAGTTGCATTATTGAAAAATGCATTATTCAGTATTTTAGAACCATACATAAAAAATTAGTTTCTACAATTATATGATTTAAGAGTTATAGCTATTTAAGCAGAAATATGATTAAACCATTAAATGTTATCACACGAACTTACATCAAATAAATTAAACTTGAAATGTATGCTTTAATTATGTAAAATATTGATTAATATAAATAACTACATAAAATGTATAATTAATGGCAATACTTTTGTATTTTGATTGGCATGAAAATAGTCAGAAATCTTTCGCAATGTTAAATTAGTCACATAAAGGTTTCTACTGAGTAAGAAGTGACATGTAATTCTTACTCAATAGTATAGTAAGATGGCTTGAAGTAAAGATAGAAAATACTCTAACAATGGGTTTATAGAACATAAAACATATTTTTGGGTAAAAACAAAAATTGTATGCGGACATGGGCAAGTGTTATAAAAACCTTTTATAATGATGCACTTCAAATTGTACAGAGGTTGAAGGGGGGAAATGTTTTGCAAAAGAAGGAAACGTCACTTAGGATCATTTTCTGAAATGGTTGACAACAAACTATTTCAGTTTATTAGTTTATTGGAAGTGGGTCAATAACGGATTTTCCAGATATTAGTCACTAAAATAAATGCTACAAAATCTTCCTTTATATTTTTGATATCAAGAATATAAACCTTGATATCCTTAAATGATCTCTTTGATCCTTAAATACCAAGATTGCTGACATTACGTGGCAATCTAAATGTAATTTTGTGGGACATCATCTTACATTTACATAGATACCAAAAGGCCTCTCAAATAAATAGAAAACAACCTCTTAAATTGATACCAAAATAGGTGACAGTTTCATTAGATAGTGGGTCACAATTAGAAAGATACTGTCCCACTTGTAGAACCACATCAGAAATGACAATTCCCAAAATTGAGATATGATTGACACATACATAGGATATGCAAATATTGTATCAACTAAAGATAATGTTCTGCCTATTGCTGCATATTACAAAAGAGGAGAAAAATCTTCTAGTGCTTTTAAGGACAAAATGTTAAGACTACTTTCTACAGCAAATTTTTGCAACATTGTCTGCAATTATTACAGAAGCAAAACAAATATGACATTTCTTTCTTATGTAATCATGATAGAAAACGACAGAAATCTTTTGCTACAGTGTTCTTTCACATCCACCCTGACATGTGCTTGCATGATTATGATATTTCACTGAAATAAAAGAACCACTAAAAAGATTTAATATTAAGTTATTCATATTATATGGTAAATATAATGGCATATCAACATGACATATCGATAATGTGCGATGGTTTTCTGTCACTATAGATGATTATGCTGAGGAAATGTTAAGTATTTGTACTATGATAAAAATAACATTTCACATACAATGAATGATGTGTAGTCACTATACTGCTTTTGACCCTTTTCATGACTTTGATTAAAAGAATATTCTAAACAGACTACTTTAATTAACAACTTTAATATATAAAGAAACAACTGAATAAATTAAGTTGAAAACACTATTTAAATAAATTAAGTATTTTAAGTCAGATAATGCAAAAGATGGCTATTTCATTGAAAGTTAAAGGATTTGCACTATTTGAGATATCTATAATTCATGTGTGTGATTTAATTAAGAATAAATACAATAATATTATTTATTTCATTAATTTGAGAGCTATCATTGACCGGAATTAAACGAAAGAAAAATACATTTTTTCTTATCCATACTAAATTATAAAATTTTGCCTAGTAAAAAAATATTTTAAAAAAAAAAGAAATTTTCTAAATTTATGGAACTTTTACATGTTTGACTTATATATTTATATGTTGAATAAATTTAATGTTAAAATTAAAGAATTAATTCATTGGTAGCACTTATTTAAATAAGCATATTAACTCACCAGAAGATTACAATGTGTATAATCCTTCCTCTCACCTGACGCAGCTTGTCCTTTTTGGACCTTGCGCCACAAAACCCAACCAACCAACCTTCCTCTCACCATCTATCTGTCATACCATTTACTTTCCGCCATACAACTTTTAATCAATAATACCTTTTTGAGTCAATACAGGATTCTTTCAAGGGAATCCATTTAAGTTCCACCTATGTTATAATGGTAAATAACAATATATCCTACGGAAATCATATAACCAATGGAGTGTTAAAGAAATGTTGCTTTTGTCTATTGCAATCATTTTTCTAAAAAGTACTAGAACAGCATTGATTTTAAATTTAGATAGTGCAGAATTTATTTAATAATACAATGTAGAGTTGATGCTTCTAAAATAAAAGTAGTTTTTTAGAAACTTTTGAGTTATAAAAACCGATGTGCCATATCACAAATCTATGCAAGTTAACAATTTTTTACAGAATATATGTAGATTCATAGATAGAATATTTCAACGATAATTTAATTCAGAAAATTCATTAAAAAGAAAAATTAACTATGAATAAAAATTAAAAAAATATCTCAAAACACAAATTATAACCAGCAGATTTACATAAAATTTAAATACAAATGAGCTCTTTTTAGTCACTTAGATATAAAACAATAAATGTAAATTAATAATGAAAAATACTTACAGTGAAAAATTAATTAAAACGGCAACAGTAAGCACAACAAAACGGCCCTGAAAATGTTTATAAATATTAATTGTAAAAAATTTTAAGTTAAATAAGGATTTAGAAAAATCCTTTAAATTTTTTTGTAGGACTGACTGTGATTTATGCTACAATATAATAAATCAAATTGTCTTTATTATATTTTTTTTTTTTATAAAAAATTCAAAATCAATAAAAGAGAAATTATTTTTAGTTCATTGAGTTTACAAAAATTTGATTGAAGTTAAGATTATTTTAAGTAAATTTACTTCAAAACTGTTTTGTAATTCCAATCAAATGGAAGATATAAATTTGGTAATTAAATTTAAAAATAATTTATTGAAGAGAATTTAAAAATTTTTTTATTAAATTTTAAATTTAATTTTATTCTGGTTAAATTTAAAGTAAAAATTATAATTCCAATTAACACTTAAAGCTGGTTGTGCTAAATAAATTTTATAAAAACAAAATTAGTGAGCTATTGTAGGTTTAAAACATGTACCAGCAAAATAAAAATATACAATTTAAAACAAAAAAATGTTTTAACAAGACAGATATAACAGTGTTAAATTCAGTCAAAAACAATTAATAAATTAAAAGTTTTTCCAATAATTGTTGCCCCTTTTTTGCATATCAAAGAAATGAGAAATTTAAGAATGTTCTCATATATCAATAAAAATTATAAGTAGCAGGTTGGTATAATAAATATGATGTAAGACTTTAAAAATAGCTATTTCAAATAAGTCTGATTTTTTATTTAACAAACTAAGTTCATGTAAAATCCATGAAACCTTTAAAAAAGTAAACATCCTAGCAACAGTTATAATGTGAATTCATCAGAGCAATGGAAGTAGAGTGATATAATATAGAATAAACCATGAGATAGTATAAGGCAGTATTGAGTAACAGTCAGCATTATTTACAGTTACGGTAATAATTACATATTATCATTTTCGTACTTATTCATATGAATTAAATGTGACTATGTTATCACAAGGAATCTAAATAATGTGATTTAAATCAAAGTAAAATACTCAAGAGTCAACCACATGTTATTTTAAGTAAGATAAAGTAATAGTTCACAAATAATCTTATGCATCTGAACATGTCTTAATAATTGTGTTCTCTGATCCTGAACATGTCATAAGATAGAAACTGAACAAGTCTTTTTAAACAGCTTTAAATGAGATGCATTCAATTTGTCTAACAATTAACTCTATCATAGTATCAGAATAGTACTCACATATTTTCCGGAAGAACTATGAATTTAATATAAACCATTGCTTAAAAGGATTATTCTCCAAGACTACATAAAAAATACCATTACACGAAAAACATACACCATCAAATCAGATGGTATGCATGTGTTGCATATGAAGAAAATCAGTACATTGTCTAAACAAATACAGATAGATTCCTTTTAAAATCCTATATAACATGAAATTTTTAATATAGTTGTTTCAATATCTATGATAGATTTTAACTATATAAAAATAGCTTCATAACTTCTAAAGTTAAATATGTAAAATAAAATATTACTTATGGAACAAAGATTATGTTGATTTTTTATATGAAAAAGATTAAACCTTTTGCATATGATATAAGCATACTGTATATGATAAAATTTGTAATAATCATGTTCACATTTTAAACAGATTACTTTGAATACAACTTTTATCCACAGCTAACAAAAAATTACTTTCTGAAAAATTTTTGTAGTTATTTAACAACTTAATATAACTATGAAAATTATTAGGATGTGCATTTCCCTGAATCATTTTCATTTGGACAGTTTCCTCTTATTTTATAAACTGGTTCATATAGGATTATCATAAATTTGATAAATTCTGATCAAAATTTAAACAACAACAAATAAAATTTTAAAAAATTGAATAAGAATTATTAAGAGCATAAATAATTATTATGAACTGAATTTAATAATGAATATTAACTACTGAGGTCAGTTTACTAGTATTTATCTAAATCATATATATTTTAGCATGTTTTTTTACTCTATATACTATTATATACAGTTGTGGTCATAATTTTAACAGTTACCATAAATTGAGGAAAAATATAAATCAGTATTATACATTTAATAAATTTTTATGAAGATAATTTAATAAATATAAGGTATTCATGTTAATTTGCTTGATTTTAGAATACTAATGACTGGTAATAATGGATGGATTGTACATATATCACTACAATCTAGAGAGGGAACAAGTTCTCACCACATTTAAAAATAAAAACACTTGGAAGAAAACGCAACACCAGTTTCTTAAACTATGAACAAGACATAATACAGTATACTCAAAACCTTTCCTTTCAGGCATCTCATTTTGTTCTTTAATCTCAAATTGCCAATGAAAAAGTAAGGTAATGAAGTTTTATTTGATTTGGCAAACAATCTTTAAACAGTTCCTAAAATTTAAAATGCTTTATGCAAATTGCTAATTTTATATCAAATAGTAACATTAAGAAATAAAACATTGATTTTTATTAACATGTAGAATTATGTTGACTATAAAAGCAGGAAAAATGTGTGATTCTAGAAATTCACAAGGAAAAGATGAGTTAGAAGGAGAAATAAAATCTTTTTCAGAGTTTTATTTAAAACTTGATTTCTTTAATTGCCTAAATTAAGAGTTTTTGACTTAAAAAATAATAAGTGAAAATAAATTTTCTTTGGACTTATAGCAAACATGACCTTTCTATCAGAAGCTTCACATAAATTCAATGACAATTCACAGATACCTTTTCAATTTGAAGTCAAATTTCTTTTATGAGATGACTGAAGTAAATTTATCAAAAGCCAAAATTGTATTTAATGGTATGCTGATGAGTTTAATATTTATTCCTACATTGGGACTGGTATTTACTGTCCAGCTGATCATACAAAATTATCATTCCTTCAGGAAAAACATAACTAAGTTGAGAGTTTTTTGCTGCTCAATGTGCAGTAAATGCTTGGATTGAAGCTACTTTCTTAAGAGAATAGTCATAAATACTGACAATCGTGCTGCATTACTGGCTTTACAGAAGTGAAATTTAGTTTCTTTTCTTATTTGGGAATGCTATTATTTTTCGTGAGAGTTAGCTAACAATTATTTTTTCACCTTAATGTGGAAGGTTGGGCATTCTGGTGCCTCAGGCAATGCAGATAATAATAATGATGAGTTTGTGAGGACAATATATGTGCTCTTTGAGAATGAGGATTACTAATTACACACATATTTGAATACTTAAATAATACATAATTGAATCCTGGATGTTACAGGATGTCCTTGTTAAATGCTTGCTGAATTTTGTTTCCGATACTGGTCTTTTTTAAATAAGGACATTTTAGGGATAATAGACCTTTGGTAACAGTGCTAGGTCCTCTTGGAGCCTCCTCTTAAGACTATCATCTCAATTAAAAGAGAAAAAATAAATACACATGATGAGTTCAATTAATTCTATATGGAGCATGTTTTTCTTGAATATTGGTTATGGTAATGATAGTACTGGGTCCTGAAATTTAATTGATCAAAAAGCAGTTTTGATTCCATAACATAATAAGTATATACTTTATACATTATTAGAAAAAACTATCTAGTTTATAGTACAAACTAAATAATTTTTCTTATAGTATTTTATAATAAAGTACTACCAGAAAAAATTATTTAGTACTATAAAAGAAACAAACACAAAAAATAAGTTCATATATAAAAAAAACCCATTCTTTCTTTCATCTTATTGATACAAAATAGTGTAAAGAAATCACTTCTTTAAATGACGTTTTCAGTTTCAAAACTACATTTTCAGAAAACATTTTTCCATTTTTTTGATGTAAGAAAGCACTTTACTATGTGTGGTTTTTCTCAATAAAAGTATCTTAATTTGGTTTTCCATTTATGTGCTTGTTTTGTTGATGATTGCAGCACTGCATCATTTTCTTGTATGATATTTTAAAATTGTTTTTTCTTTCTCATTCATTACTGTTCTCAATCATCTAATAGTTCTTTATTATTTCAAGAATCGATTGACAAGTGCATGGCACATAGAATGCTTTTTGCAAAAGTTTTTTACGATATTTAAAGTAGAATTTGCTTAGTTAATTTGGACTCTGATGCAAGGATTGTAAGATGGGGAGATAAGCTGGATTCAATTTTATAGGACTGACTTAAAATAATTTGGAATCTCTATATCAATAGTACATAAATCCATAATTCGAAGAGTTTATGACTTACCAATAAAAACATTTATCCAAGTTTCTTAACAATAAAATAAAAAAAGATTGAAATGGAAAATTTCAAAATTTTAGTTCGCAAATGGGGATTAAAATTATTATGTGTATGGGACCATATTAGCATTAAATTGTAAATTCATGAGTGTTTTAAATTAGACGTTGGTGAAAATGAGCATCTACTGCATAAATAAAAATTTTAAAGAAATATTTATAGAAAAATAAAGTTAGTAAATTATTTCAATAAGTTTATATCTATTTTTGTGTGTTTTATTTTGATTCAAATGAATTTAATCCTCTCTTCAATTAATTACAAAACTGAGAATTTTTATCCATTCTTTAGCAACTAAAAACTATATTTAACAGTATCCTTCAAAAATTTGAAAAGAAATGCAAATCACAAAAAGAAAATTCTTGGCTATGAGCTACCATAAAAAAAAGACAAGCTGGCTTCTCACATTATTTTAAGTCATGAATGTAAAATTAATATCCTATAAATATTGCTAGTTTTTTCCTTTAATTCTAAATTTGATGAAAGAAAATTTAAAAAAAATTATTTTCATAGTTGTGTAGCACAACATTTACTTTATTATTCAATATCTACAAAATAAGTAATTTTTCATTCATTAAAATTAGTTTATTGATGTCACTGAAACAAGATATTAGTATTCTAATGTGTTAATATAGTTTGGTTTATATTAATAAATGCATTAACTCTTATTACATATGTCAGGAACATTTAAGGTTCATGGTATTTTGTGATTTTTTTTAAGTGTTTTTATTTTAATTGTAAGATATATTTATGATTTTTTAAGACATTTAAATTCATACTACAAAACAACATTTTAATTAAGTAGATGAAAATGGAATCTTAAGACTTAAAAAACCTAGAATAAATACAAGAGATTCTAATTATTTTGAGTATTTAGAAAGTAAAATAATTTACTGGATATGTAGGCTTAAAAGAACGTGCTGCAATATCAAGTTCGATGTTCTGAAAAATTCTCTTGAAAATCCATCGATCTGAAATGGAAGATTTCAGATCATATTACTAATAAATTTACCATTAAAAATTCTAAAACATAATACACTACTGGCCATTAAAATTGCTACACCAAGAAGAAATGCAGATAACAAAATGATATTTATTGGACAAATATATTATACTAGAAATAACAAGTGATTAAATTTTCAAAAAATTTGGCTGGATACATCCTGAGAAATCAGTATCCAAAACAACCACCTCTGGCAGTAATAACAACAGTTATACGCCTGGGCATTGAGTCAAACAGAGATTGGATTGCATGTACAGGTACAAATGCCCATGCAGCTTCAACACGATGCCACAGTTCATCAACCGTAGTGACTGGCGTTTGGTGACGAGCCAGTCGCTCGGCAACCATTGACCAGACGTTTTTTATTGGTGAAAGATCTGGAGAACGTGCTGCCCAGGGCCGAACATGTTCCGTATCAAGGAAGGTCCATACAATACCGGCAACATGCGGTCGGGCATTATCCTGCTGAAACGTACAGTTTCGCTGGGCTCGAATAAAGGATAGAGCCACGGGTCGTAACACACCAGAAATGTAACGTGCACTGTTCAAAGTACCGTCAATGCGAACAAGAGGTGACCGAGACGTGTATCCAATGGCACCCCATACCATCACGCCAGGTGATGGGTCAGTATGACGATGACGAATGCCCGCTGCCAGTGTGCGTTCACGACGAAGCCGCCAAACACGGATGCGACCATCATGATGCTGTACACAGAACCTGGATTCATCTGAAAAGATGACGTCTCGCCATTCCTGCGCCCAGGTTCGTCGTTGATCACACCAATGAAGGCGCTCTTTTCTATGACGCAGCGTCAAGGGAAACCGCAGCCATGGTCTCCGAGCTGAGAGTCCATACTGCTGCAAACGTCGTCGAACTGTTCGTGCAGACACTTGTTGTCTTCCAAACGACCTCGTTTCTTGACTCACGGCTCGTGACGTGGTTGCACGATCCATTACGGCCATGCGGATAATATTCCTGTCTTCTCGGCTGCTAGTGATAGGTGGCCGTTGAGATCCCGTATGGCGTTCCGTATTACCATCCTGAACCCATCGATTCCATATTCTGCTAACAGTCATTGGATCTCGACCGACGCGAGCAGCAATACTGCGATAAGATAAACCGCAATCCCGGTACGCTACAATTTGACCTTTATCAAAGTCAGAAACGTGCTGGTACGCATTTCTCCTTCTTACACGAGGCATCACAACAACTTTTCACCAGGCAACAACGTTCAAATGCAATTTGTGTATGAGGAACCGGCTGAAAAATTTCCTCATTTAAACACAATGTGAGTGTCGCTACTGGCGCCTGTATTGCCTGAATGTGCTGAGAAGCTAATTATTTGCATATCACAGCACCTTCTTCCTTTCGTATAAATTTCACGTCTGTAGCATGTCGCCTTCTTGGTGTAGCAATTTTAATGGCCAGTAGTGTATATCCTATTTACTGTTCCATAGCAAAATATTTTATCATACCATTGGAAATATAATAAAATGGCACAAAAATCAAATCTATATTACCTAAATTAAAAATATGTAAACAAACAGTTCAATAATAATAATAAAGAATTTAGGAATTCAAATTTGCTTAGTTATTCAAATCTGTATAAAACCTGTTTATTTAAGTATTTTATGACATAATTCTAAGTACTATTCTTTACCACAATGCAAATAACAGTCATTCTAGTTTTAATCAAATATACTCATAATTTTATTTTGATTTGTAAAATATAAAGAGATTAAAATATTTTACATGTGAAAATAAAATTGCGAATTATAAAATAAATTTGCAAAAATTTATAATTTATTGGTCTCTAAAATGTAGTAGTTCACATTTTATGAAAACAGAATAAAGGAAACAAAATAAATTATTGAATATTCTTACCGATTTTCATGCGTCCCATGTAATAAATTTTTGAGCTCACTACAAAAGTCACTAATAAATGACAAATAGTAAACAGTATCCACACAAATAGCCCACCTTTAACCTACAAATGAATAAAAATCAATTATAGATAAGTTTCGGAGTAATATAAAATCCTTCTAGGCATTAACGAATGCCAGTAATATACTTAACCATTATAAAATAAAATTGAACTTAAAAACTATATTTATTACAGGCTCTATTTTTATAAAAACTAAACTCTTCTGATGAAATTATAAAATAAATATTTTTTATATAATCAGATTTTTAGTTTCATATATAAAATTTTTAAAAGTAAAAAGAACAGATAATGAGTTCAGGATATTTAATAATAGTATATTCTTTATTTTACTTAACTTGATGCTGTTTTGGATTTCAGAATGTTAAAATTTCATAATTTGTAAATATAGTTCAATCTCTTCAAATAATTTAGAATTAATATAGCATTTTATTTTGTTTTGATTTCTCTAATTTCACTTACTGATACTGTATATTAACAAAATATTTTTTAATTTGTAAGGTAACTAATAACCTCATCGTGGTGCATTCAGAAATATTACATAGTTTAATCCTTTCCGTGGTTCACAACATTCTTGGCCCACAAATTAACTGGTTATGCAGAAATTCAAAACTTAGAGTGAAAATCTGACAAATCAAACGGAAGTTGTTACTTCTTCTGTTAAGATTGAAAGTCAGTTTAATAATATAAACTGACTTTCAATCTTATAAAGGCTGTAATTTTGCATTAAATTTAAAAATCTCCTCTATTAGAGATTTCCTTTTAAGACTCTTTGTTATTATAAGTAATATTATATATAAGAATTTTATTTCAACAAGTTAACCGATATTTTATTTTTAATCATTGCTTATAAACAAATTTAATAAATCGGTACTAACCACACCTCCAAATGCAATTATAATAACAACAGCAAGTATCATCCATATAGTATGAGATTTTGCTGTTATATCAGGATGTCTTGATTGGTACAACTTTAGCATACAAACTGTAGCAATTACATACATAAAAGCAGTATCTGGAAGAAAATGTATATTTTTAAAAGCAAAATGTCATTTAATTCTAAAAGCAAAACACAGAAAAAAGTATAAAATTACAAAATTGAAGATACATGTACAGGAATGAGCGAGTTTATACCAGTTAATTAAATTGTAGATTTTCTTCTAAAACTGTTAACTAAAAATGTCAGTTCAAAAATTACAAAAATAATACACAGTAAGAAAATCTTTCATTTGAATATAATTGATAAACTATGAACTTTTACTGTTAAACATTAGCAATTAAAATGCAAAATAATTATTAAAAAGCAAGTGAAAATTCTGTTACCATTAATAAAAAACCATTTTGAAATTATAGTTATTGAATATTTATTTTAAGATACAGAAATCATAATTTATCATGGACTGATGTTCAATTTTCATATAATATTGATAAAAAAAATGATAACATTTCATTCATTATAGTACTAATCTTCCTCAAGGCACTATTTTATTTTCATAATTATCAATAACTCCCGTATTTAATAAATTTGTAAATAAAAATAATTTTTAATTATTTCATATCCCATTCAATGTTTTTAGCTGATTTATACAAGGAATTTCATTTTGTAGTGCCAAATAATGTTTGGAAAAAAGAAGTTAATATCCTTAAAATAGTGTGGCAAATTGAAAATTTTGTTTTGGGTTAAATAACAAAATAAATTGTTGGCAACTAGGAGGCCAAGAAGGGGCTGGAGATATATTCAAATGCTGATTGCTTGTACTTGATGTTTTTCCTTTTTGGACGCCCCTTAATAATATTCAGATGTTGTCGCAATGTTTTCAATTAATATTTAAAAGACAAACTCTTGTGACTTTTATAAATTATTATTTAAATTATGTAAAGAAATATTTACAAAAAATTATTATTTCAGCAATAATGAGGATCTGGACTTCGGGTTTTTTATCTTAAGGGCATTTGAAATATAGTGGTATATGTTGGTTGTAGAAATTCATGTGTCACTAAAATGAAAACAGCATGCCCGGCTGAAATTGCCTGCTTTGATTTCATATCTGTGTTTTTGTGCTTAGTAAACCATTTCTAATTTGGAGTTCTAATTTGGTCCAGAGCATTTGTAAGTATGCTAACTTCTTTTTTTATACAGGTGAGCTGTACAAACTGTCTATTTGAAACAATACGACAGTGGCTACTATCTTGTGATAACTTGTGCACATTAGAAATAAACTTTGCAGTATCAGACACAGATTAAATGATGAACAGCTTTTTCCCCCTGTGTGTGTCTTAGAAAATTTATCTTAGTTTTTAATTCAATGCATCATTTTGTGTATATATATATATATATATATATATATATATATATATATATATATATTTGTATTTAATTGTTCTTTATATGCTATAGTGTCTCAGGCAAGGGGCTAGGGGTGGGCAAGCCGGGCCCCTACCCGGGGCGGCAACCTTAGAGTCGGCAAATTGACCCTAAAATTAAATTTCTTAAACTTTTAAACATTTTCTCTTTCTAAAATAATTGAGTTTGACCTATGATAAACTAAACTTTTTTGTTTAAAATGAATCATATTTTTATGCATTAAGATATTTGGAATCAAACCCCTAACACACTGTATATATACAAGGTGTTTTTTAACAAATTTTTCGAAACAAATTTAGACAAATTTTTCGAAGATACAGGGTGAACAAAATTTTTGACAATATAACAACATTTTACTACCAAAAATTACAGGTAAAGTTTTTTAATCTACAAGAACTGTTGTAAATAATGACCTCCAACTAGAAAAAGAATGCAAGAAATTTAATGATTTTAAAAATTATAAAAATGGATTTGACGAAAACTATGTTCTCCCTGTATCTTCGAAACAAAGCGGGTTCACAAAAATTATCAAATTACAAAATATTCTTAGAATAGTCCAGGAAACAAACCCTTGAATTTTTGGCGTATGTTTAATAAACATCCTGTATATATTGATAATGTATGAACTTTAACTATTTGAAATGTCAAAATATTTCAAATGCAAGAAAACTCACAAGCATACGAAATTCCCACTTAAAAATAGCTTAAAACTTAAAGAAATATATTTTTTAATATAATTTAATCAAAGGGACACAGTAATAGAATTTTTAACCGTGTGTCTTAATTTGTCGAAACATGTATGAAAACGCGGAAAACGCGAAAAATCTGTCCTGACAAGCTTTACACCGTGACTATAAAATGAAAAAGGGTAGTCCCATTGTTTTATTTATGAAATAATTGCCTTGCAGATTGGTTGCTAGTAAAATAGAGAATGCGTTATATTTTACAATTAATTACTATTTACCGGGCCTTTTTTAAACTTGTGTTGTGACGTTGTGTTATAAAAGTAAGGTAATTAAGTAAGAATAAAGTAAGTAAGTAAGAATAATAAAGTAAGTAAGTAAGAATAATTAAAAAATATTCAGTCTTTATCAAGAAATATTTAAATAGCTTCTACAGGATGTTTCTTTTTAAACGATATTTTTTGTTTTTGTTTTTTATGTTTGTCCGGCGATTACTTCGGCATATCTCAACCGATTTAATTTTTTTTTTTGTTTGATAGGGTATGATACCGGATTGGTAAGTAAAAAGGTGGTTTAAAATGCCATCCCCTAATTTTGGGGGAAACATTAAGGGGTTGATAAAAAATAAAGGTTTCCAAAAATAATAAAAATTTGGTATGAATAAAGCCACTGAAAATCCAAATAAAATGCCTTTGGTGCTAATATTATAGGATGGGAAAAATATTTTTTCTTATTATTTCTGATTAAATACGGTTTCCTTTACTTATTTTAAAAATATATGGATTTACTTTACATTACATTACTGCAGTAAAGTTGGTTATAAATAATTTTAAACTTTTTAGTGCTTTTTTTTTTAATCTCGGTTCTGTTTTTTTAATTTTTTTTTTTTTTTTTTTAATTTTTATTAAAATAGTTTTTATAGTTTTCTGAAAATCGTCCGATAGAGAATAGGTACTTTAATCCATTGGTATAAACCACGATCTCTATAAAATTGTTTGCAGAATTTAATATTTTATATTATGCTCAAAGAATAAAATATAATTTACTTTTTAATTTAAATTTAAATAAGTTTGATAAATTTGTTGGCTTTGTTTAAGGTAGAGTGATAAAGAATAGTTTGTAATCTATGGCTGACATGTAGGTTTTATTCAAACTTGATTATAAAGAGCTTTTTTACATTTTACCTTAAAAAATGTCGCCAGAAAAATACTCGCAAACGCCTCTGTTTCGTTTAAACAAAACACAATGATTTTTTTTAAACATTTTCTTAATTTTATTTGTATTTTTTTTAGAATGTCTGATGGACGTAAAAAATTATCGGGTGCTCAGTATAAAAGAAAAAGAGAAGCAAGTTCAAAGTCAAAAACAGGTTGGAAATCTGTTAGGTTATCTACAAGGAATAAAAAGAAATAGATAAAAAAAAAGAATAAAAAGAAAAAGATCGACTGGATATGAACTTTCAGCTCTAATACTTAAAAGACTTGAAACATTGGGATTGAATTTGCAGGATATGAGGGGACAGGCTTACGATAATGGGGCCAACATGAGAGGCAGTAAATCGGGAGTAAAATCTAGAATAAATGCGTTAATTTCAAGAACATTTTACCTTCCAAGTAGCAGCCACTCATTAAACTTGGTAGTTAATGACGTGGCAAACGCATCCTTCGAAGTCACCAATTTTTTTAATATATTCCAAAAAATATATCTGCATTTTTCCTCATCAACTTTTCGATGGACCATATTATTAAAATATGTTTCTGGGCTTACTTTGAAACCTCTAAGTGATACTCGTTGGGAAAGCCGAATAGATGCATTAAAACCACTAAGGTATCAATTAGGAGGGATATACGATGCTTTACTTGCTGTTTGTAATAACTCGGAGGTTGACAACTCTATAAGAGTTGAGGCTTCTGGACTATTAAGTTGTGTTAAACAAT
>JAPDSC010020712.1:1742806-1755011 GCA_026290005.1 Latrodectus geometricus | reverse complement strand
CTCTATAAGAGTTGAGGCTTCTGGACTATTAAGTTGTGTTAAACAATTTAAATTCTTATGCTGCATTGTAATTTGGTACAAAATCTTAAATTGTATCAATCCTATAAGTAAGCTCTTGCAGACAAAAGACTATGATTTACCATCTGCTATGGAGCTCTTGAAAAATTGTAAAGATTTTTTCAAGGATCTTAGATCGGACAGAGCCTTTAATGAAATGCTTTGCGATGCTCGAGAACTCGCAGACGAAATTGACATACCAGCTAATTTTGAGCTTACCCAGCCACGTTATAGAGTTCGAAGTAGGAATGTTAATTTCGACAATGAGGCAAAAGATGATCCATTAGAAGATCCTGCTTTGAAATATAAGGCAGAATTTTATTTTTTTACATTAGATAAAGCTATTGATGGACTTGAATCCAGGTTTGATTTGATCAGTACCCACAGCAACTATTTCCAATTTTTATACAATATTTCTGCTTTAAAAGATATTCCTCAACACGACATTATAAAGTATTGTAAAGATTTAGAAACAGTGTTGACTGATGGGAATTCATCCCATATAAAGGCCTTTACTTGGCAGACGAGATAGTAGCTGTTTTGGCTTTGCTAAACAAAAATAAAGTCCAGTTGAGATTTTAAAATTCATATCGAACCTGGATTTTGCTCCCAATCTTTGTATAGTTTTAAGAATATGGCTGACTCTCCCAATAAGTAAGGAGTTTCTCCAAATTAAAATTAATTAAAAACTTTTTACGCTCCACAACTACTGAGGATCGACTAAACGGCTTGACAACAATAGCCGTCGAACATGACCTGGCTGAAAAAATTAATGTTAAAGAAATTATAAAACAATTCTCAGAATTAAAAGTGAGAAAAAAAAAAACACTTTTAATTTCAACTCTCGGATTAAATGTATTTTTAATATGTAATAAAGTTTTAATATTTAGAGGTTTTATAGTTTGTTTTACTTTTTTTTTAATATCTGTTCTGTATTTTACAATTATGCACTAGAAATGACTCTTTCCTTTTTTTTCTGCGCAAACCTAATTTTAATTTAGTGCCAAAAACATAAATAAATAAATTAGTATTTTTTTGCTAATTAAAACTTCAACATTGCGGATGATTGCAATTTTTTTACTCGTTTTATTTTATCATTAATCGTGGAAAGGGTTTAGGTTATCTCTTTTAATTTTTGTTATAAAGGGGCGGCATTTTACCTCTTTGCCCGGGGCGGCGAAGCTGCTAAAGTCGGTCCTGAGTGTCTTTGTACTTATATAATTTAAGCTGCTTATAATAATTTCTTAAATCGTGAGCCAAATTGGCAAACAGTGTAAAATGAATCCATCCCCGGTAGAAAATATTGAATCAATCCAACGTATAGCAATAAAAATACCCTCATTTTGGCACGACAACCCAAAACTTTGATTCTGTCAAATAGAATCCCAAATTACATTGGCAGGTATCATGAATTATATTATCCAGTGTCAATATTTGATAGTTGCATTACAGCATGAAGAATAAGGGTTTGTAAAGAATATTATCCTCCCCAATGGAAAATCTATTCGGTGTTTTAAAAGCTACTTTAGTTAATCAATAAGCAAACAGTGAAGATTAATGTTTCCATGAGCTTATATCCAGCATACAATTAGGAAACTCTTTTAGTTGCTATTAGAGATGCAGAGCTGGGCGGAAACAAAGATAGGGGACGATTTGCTCAAAACACTATTCCTTCAAAGAATGCCCACTTATGTGCAACAAGTTTTAGCTATTTCTTGTGACATGTTAAACAAAGTCGCTGAGATGGTTGACAACATTTTGGCTGTACCTGGACCCATTGCAACTGTCAATAGTTTCCAGGGAGACAATAGACTTTAAAACTTTACTTCTCGATATTTCTTCTTAATATGAGAGTTTGGAAATGCCCAAGCAGTAATAAACATTTTAGATCATTCACAAAGCTACAGCCAGTAGAAGAACAGGAACAATAATTCTGAGCCTAGTTTTCTTTATGGGTACCATCAAACATTCGTCAAAAAAACTCAGCCATGTAAGTCACCCAGTAGTTGATTGAGAAACCACTTAAGCTGTTGCTAATGGTCAGGAGTGGAAACAAAGCTTATATTATTAACCAGCTGTACCTATATGACAAATTTGTGAGGCTGAGATTTCTAATTGATATTAGTGCAGAGGTCACAGTTCTACTATACAAGAAACCTCACAATGAGTCACACATTGCATGAATTTAAACTTTTT
This sequence comes from Latrodectus geometricus, assembly GCA_026290005.1. Classification (NCBI taxonomy): domain Eukaryota; kingdom Metazoa; phylum Arthropoda; class Arachnida; order Araneae; family Theridiidae; genus Latrodectus; species Latrodectus geometricus. The sequence goes on along the minus strand of JAPDSC010020712.1, from coordinate 1,752,758 downwards.
GCTAACGGATTAGGTATTAAAACCTTTGGGCAGAAGCTGTTGAAATTAAATCTAGGAATATGCCGCGGGTTTCACTGGCCTGCCATTCTTGCAGAAGTTTTTCAACTTATTATTGGAGTAAATTTTCTCAGACATTTTGGTCATCTCATAGACGTTCGGCAGAGAAACCAACAGGATCCCTTGACTAATTTAGCTACAAGGGAATCTGTTCTAGTGAAATCAGAGGTTAAGGTTAGAGCATTGTTGGATGTCTCCCCTTTTCACACACTGCTTAGTTCCGTTTTTAGTCTGACAAATGTATCGTCATCTTTTACTCTACTGAAACACGATTTGCAACACATTGAGAAAAAATGTTCTCCTGTATTTGAAATACCATGGAGACTCTTTCCCAATAAAATCCTTGCAGCTAAACAGAAGTTTCAATTCATGGTTTCTGCAGGAATTTGTAGATCATCCAGCAATTGTTGGGTGAGCCCATTCTACATGGTACCTAAATTTAATGGGGACTGGCATCTGTGTGGCGAATACAGGAAATTGAATGCAGTCACTATTCCTAACCGCTATCATATGGCACAACCAAGATTGCATGCGAATACTGTATGAAAAAAACATTTTCAACATTAAATCTTGCAAGAGATTACAATAAGATTCTTATACGTCTTAAAGACGTACCAAAGACTGCTGTAACAACTCTGTTTGGGTATTTTAATTATTTCATGCTGTTCGGTTGATCTAATGCTGCATCAACTTTCTAGCGATTTCGACGAAGTTTTGTGAGGCCGTTGATTTTTGAATTCCATATTTCAACAATGTCTTGTAACGCCTTCAAGTCAGGAAGAACATCTTAAACATTTACAAATAGTTTTAGAATATTTCTCCAAATATGGAATATGCTTAAATACATCTAAATATATCATTGAGAAGCTCAGTATTGAATTTCTGGGTCACAACATTTCTGCAGAATGTATTCGGTCTTTTAAAGACAAAGTTGAGATAATCCTTGATTTCCAGTGGCCTGTAACTCTTAAAGTATTACGATAATACTTTTTTATGTTAAATTTCTATCGATGTTTTGTTAAGTTTTGTTTGATTCAAGTTGCAAACACACAAAATATTTTAAAATATTTCCAAGGTGAAAAAAAAAAGATGAGAATGCAGTGGTATGGACAGAAGAGACAGGTAAAGATTTTTTGCATATCAAAGAGGAACTGGCTCACACAGCTACTTAAGACCATTTTGTGCCCTTAGCTTATTTATCTCTTGTGGTAGATGCATCGGATTTTACAATGGGGGTTGTTTTGCAACAAGGGATGAACAGTGACTGGCAACCATTAGCCTTTGATTCAAAGTCTTTCACAGCTCAGCAAAAATATAGTGTAAATGACCATGCACTTATTGCAGTTTACCCAGCTGTTGCATATGGTTGAGAATCATATTTACACAATTTTCACCAACCATAAGCCCCTCACCTATGCATTTCGTCAAAAAACAGATAAATGGTTTCCCAGGCAAACACGACATCTGGACTACATAGGTCAGTTTACTATGGACATTCAACATAAAACTGGAATAGATAATGTAGTAACTGAAACACACACATTATCCCATAAAACAGATATCTCCATTCCTTCAACCATTGACTTCTCTGCTTGTCAGATTCACAACAGTATGATACCGAGATATAGATGCTGTTAACAAATACCAGTGGAAGCCTTAATCTTTAACAACTGAATTTTAACAATAATGCATCAGTTTACAATCACATCCTGGGGTACATGTTACTAAAACACTTGTTCAACAATAGTATGTATGGTCATCTATGTTTATGGATATCATCGCATGGACTCAAGATTCATATCATATCAAAAATCCAAAGTTCAATGCCATACTAACAGTCTGCTTCAATGATTTCTGGTTCCAGACAAGAGGTTTGCTCATATTCACCTGGATCTAGTAGGTCTTTGTCCCCAACAGAAGGGGTAACTTATCACTTAGCGTGAAATGATTGTTTTACACAATGGCCAGAAGCTATTCTTTTGTCAGACATCACTGCTGACATTGTTGCCTGGGCTTTTTAGCATTTTGGATCAACTAGATTATTCGTTTTGTTGATTCTGAACCAGTCATGACTGATCAGGGATACGAATTCAAATCCAATATGTTTAGTGCACTTGCCGATCTCTTAGTATTCAGCACATCAGGACAATACCATACAATTTATTGTCCAATGGACTCATGGAGAGATAGAACTACAGTCTGTTATAATGCATGACAAGCAACGCTGGATGGAAGTTCCACAAACTGGGCTTCTTGGCTTGCGTTCTGTTTTTAAGCAGGAACTAGAAGTGACATGCAAAACAAGTGTATGACACTTTTCTTCATTTACCAGGGTATTTATTTAAACAAAATTTCATGAATGCATTGTCTAACCTTTGGGACACCTCATTTGTCCAAACTTTAAAACAACACACGTCAAACTTGTCACCAGGTCTGACATCTAGATATGTCTCAGCATCTTCTCCATTCTATGTTCCTATCCAACTTCCTTCCTGCATTTGTGTTTTGTTGAGACATGGTGCAGTAAAGCGTCCATTACAACAGCCACATGATAGACTTTTTAAAGTGTTGTCTCGGAAAGAAAAAAACTTTCTCTTAGGACATGAATGGTCATCGTACAACTGTCAACAAGGACAGATTTTTAAATAAATGTACAAGAATACAAAAATTTTCATGTATGTAAAAACGTTTAGTTGTGAGTTGTAACTTAAACATTTGCTAATTTAACAATATTTTTCAAGATTTGTTTATTGATGCAGAATATAAACAAATATTGAATTTAATGCCTGAGGCAAACATTTCTACACTTTGACACTTTTTAAAAATTTATCACACATTAAAATAAAATTGCAATCTTTCCAGCTTAATAATTTCTAAAAAAATACTACAATAACAAATGTTTATTGATAAAATAAAAAATTTTAATTTTAATTAAAATTTCAAAGCTTATTTACCTTTTCAATACTCATGGGTATATTTTACATCAGGAATATATAACATCCTTTCTAAGACTACAAATGGCTAAAAATATGTATAATTTTGTAAAATAATTTTAAATTTAAAACACAATTATAATAAATAGTTTAAATAAGCAACCATGTGTGTTGTAGCTGTTATTTAATTATCATGAAAAAAATATTTGGGCAAATGGTGTAGTTTTTACTTATAAAATATATTCATAAAAAAACAAAGGAAAAACAATAAACCTGTATTACATAAGAAAATTTACATCATGCAGCAATATATAAAATAAATCATAAACAAAAATATTCACAATCTCATTCTCATTGAAAATAAAAATTCACTGATTTTATTTGCAATAATCATGCATTCATGGCAATAAAAATATGAAACATAATACACACACATTAATTTTAATCTCAATGAAAATTTTAATAAACATATACATACATTCTTTGAAGAAATGCCTTACTCAAAATCTTACTATTATTATGCAAATACCTTAAAAATTAAACATTATTTAAACTTCTGTATTTAATAATAATATTAACATATTCACACAACAAACAATGTACACTGGCTAACTATAGGCATGACAAATGTGTATTGATGTTTTGTTAATCAACTGAAAAATAAGTCATTTTTTCAAGTCAAATAAAAACAAAAAATATTTACAAACCAAACTGAAAATTTGCTCTGTTCGGGCAAACATGGTAACTTGCACTCAAAACACCTTCCATAATCAGAGCCCAACCCATTGCATACATCAAACCAAAATGCTTTGGTATTCCAGTCATCTGCAAATATATAATGGGAATAAAACTACACTACTGGCCATTAAAATTGCTACACCAGGAAGAAATGCAGATAACAAAATGATATTTATTGGACAAATATATTATACTAGAAATAACAAGTGATTAAATTTTCAAAAATTTGGCTGGATAGATCCTGAGAAATCAGTACACAGAACAACCACCTCTGGCAGTAATAATAGAAGTTATACGCCGGGGCATTGAGTCAAACAGAGATTGGATTGCATGTACAGGTACAGATGCCCATGCAGCTTCAATACGATGCCACAGTTCATCAACCGTAGTGACTGGCGTTTGGTGACGAGCCAGTCGCTCGGCAACAATTGGCCAAACGTTTTCTATTGATGAAAGATCTAGAGAACGTGCTGGCCAGGGCAACAGCCGAACATGTTCCGTATCAAGGAAGGTCCATACAATACCGGCAACATGCGGTCGGGCATTATCCTGCTGAAACGTACAGTTTCGCTGGGCTCGAATAAAGGATAGAGCCACGGGTCGTAACACACCAGAAATGTAACGTGCATTGTTCAAAGTACCGTCAATGCGAACAAGAGGTGACCGAGACGTGTATCCAATGGCACCCCATACCATCACGCCAGGTGATGGGCCAGTATGACGATGACGAATGCACGCTGCCAGTGTGCGTTCACCACGATGCCGCCAAACACGGATGCGACCATCATGATACTGTACACAGAACCTGGATTCATCTGAAAAGATGACGTCTCGCCATTCGTGCGCCCAGGTTCGTCGTTGATCACACCATTGAAGGCGCTCTTGTCTATGACGCATTGTCAAGGGAAGTCGCAGCCATGGTCTCCAAGCTGAGAGTCCGTGTTGCTGCAAACGTCGTCGAACTGTTCGTGCAGACACTTGTTGTCTTCCAAACGACCTCGTTTCTTGACTCACGGCTCGTGACGTGGTTGCACGATCCATTACGGCCATGCGGATAATATGCCTGTCTTCTCGGCTGCTAGTGATAGGTGGCCGTTGAGATCCCGCATGGCGTTCCGTATTACCGTCCTGAACCTATCGATTCCATATTCTGCTAACAGTCATTGGATCTCGACCGACGCGAGCAGCAATACTGCGATAAGATAAACCGCAATCACGGTACGCTACAATTTGACCTTTATCAAAGTCAGAATCGTGCTGGTACGCATTTCTCCTTCTTACACGAGGCATCACAACAACTTTTCACCAGGCAACAACGTTCAAATGCAATTTGTGTATGAGGAACCGGCTGAAAAATTTCCTCATTTAAACACAATATAGGTGTCACTACTGGCGCCTGCTTTGCCTGAATGCGCTGAAAAGCTAATCATTTGCATATCACAGCACCTTCATCCTTTCGTATAAGTTTCACGTCTGTAGCATGTCGCCTTCTTGGTGTAGCAATTTTAATGACCAGTAGTGTAATTTATGAAAATTTCTACTAGAAAATATAAAATGATAAGCTTTTTTTAAAAAATTCTTTATTTCATTAATATTTTAAAATTATTTAGGAAAAAAAGGCAAAGAATGATTTCTTATATGTCTATTTTAAAGCTACTTTTTTTTAACTGGAGTGTGTAATATCATTTCACATTGTTGCAAAATTAAACACAAAACAATATTGTTCGAAGTACATCTACATTTATCAAAAAAACCTAAAATTTTCCATCTCTCTCACTTTCACACATCTAAAAATCAAAAAGAAATATAAAAAACAGTTACAAATTTCTTTAAAAACGAAAACTTGGTCACATATTATTTTTAAAATTCTTGATGTCATAGAATTTGAAAGTTATATGTCCCACAAAATATCTTCCAGAACCTAATACTTAATTTAACAATAACTGAGCATTAAGAGATAGTTTTGCATTTTGTGGAATGCTAAGTTTAATATAATGATAGTAGCACTTATGGTGCACTTTAATAGTTAAATTCATTTTCGGTACTATTTAAATAAACTTAATGCATTACAATGCTCGAAAAACTTTGAAAAAAGTATTTTTTGGTAACAAGTTAAGATTTAATACATATATACCTTTGAGACAGAATTTAGAACTTCCATTATACATGTGATTATCAAAATGCTTTGTTTATAAATGACTCTTCTAACTATAATTATTGACACTGGAGAATCTAGATACAAATATAGCTTTACTGTCACTTTTGCTGCATTTGTTTGCTATATTGATATTACTATCTATTTCAATATAGATAGTAATGTTTAAAGAGTACATTAGTATCTAATATTGAAGGCTTCTTTCTGCCCACTATTTCGCTTTGTTGAGTTTGTCTGGCAATATTTTCTTTTCTTTCGTTTTTTGAATGGAAATGTATATTATTATATTCTAAAAAATTACTTGTAAAATAAACTATCTTGATGCTTCCCAGCAATACTAATTTTATGTGTATATTTATTTGAATTGTAAGAAATTTTAATTGAAAAATAATTTACTCATACTTGGAAAACAATTTTCAATTTTAAATATATTGATATTTATTCATCTGTAGAAATTGTAGTTCATTTCAGAGTGATTCAAAAGGTACACACGGCTGTTTGTTTTTGCTTCTGTTAGGTATATAATCTAGCTATTTAAAATTCACAGTTTATTTCAAATGTCCATCTGTTATCCATGTTCTTATTTTTGATTTTATGCTCTTCATTTTACAATGAAAAAAAAATGCTCTCAAATGTAGATATTGCTAAAGAAAGAAGATATAAAAAATGAATATTTACAAATTCATGTCAATTTGTCTTTGGTAATATACTTTGAATACACATAAATTAATTTAGGATTTTCAAGAAACTTACATTTCAAAATCACAATCAATTTTGAAAACATTTCAAAATAACATTGAAAACCACATTGAAAATTTAAATTTTAACTAAAGATTAGGTGGAATGTTTCCAATGTCTACAGGAAACCAGGAGGAGAACATTCTCTTAATAGTTTCATTCTCATGAAAATTTGAAAAATCTGGTTTTAAACTTCTTTTTCAGATTTGAAATGAGCTGCATCTAATTATTTGAATTCAATGTTATACAGTTCTTCACAATTTGTCAATTTTGAAAAGTGAATGGAATTCTTATTTAGCAAGGCTTTCCTTAGAATTAATTTTATCTCAAAAGTTTTCAATGAGTCATAAAGATTATAAGCATATAGATATTTTCCTAGTAAGCAGTTATTCAAATCATTGAGACCACCTTTAATATCAACAAGACATGCATGGTCTCCCAACCAATTTTGCTGATTGAATTGGTAAATAAATTTTCCTTAAGATTTTCTGAACTGGTGCTGAAGTATCTTTCCTAGAATCACCAAAGCAAAATTACCATGTTCATCTTCAATTTATTGTATTTACAGAGTAACAACTAGTTGATTTGGACTAAAAGAAAATGAACAAGTTTTATTTTTTATAAGTCATTAGGTCATCTAATTTTATTCATTTAAAAAGTTAAAACTTTGTTGTGGGTAAAAGACCTGAATTAAATCTCCACTTCAAGTGGTTAATCCTATTTCAAGGATTGGGGGTCTTCTGCCAAGTCCCTGCCTCTAAATTATGAAGATTCCTAATTAGATGCTTCAACCCACCTGGTAGAGCCAAATTCTATGCCAGGTACAGGAAAATATGCAGGTGCACTAACTCCTATTTTTTCTCCAACCATAGATTAAGCATTGTCAAATTTCAGCACCTTTTCTGCTATAACAGCAGAAAAGGTGCTGAAATTTGACTCACATTTAACCAAAATCTGTGTCTAATTTAGTATTAAAAGTAGCTTTTTCAACATATTCATAAATAAAAGTCCCTTTGACTACTGATAGTAATATTAATCAGAAGAAACAGAATTCTGTTCAATTATTTTTTTCTCCCTTTCCATAGTAATGGTATGTTCAAGATACCTGTACCTAAGTATTCATGAAAGATTGAAAAGTGTTGCAGGATAATAATCCTTCATTTTGCCTTTCTGAAAATTTTAAGATTCTAATAATAATAGTTTATTTTTAAAATTATTTAAAATTCAGTGAAAATTTAAAAATTCATCATTTTTGAAATTTTAATATAAAATGAACAGCAAACATACCAATGAAGTTTTTTATATGGCAAAAAAAACGTATGTTTTAAGATTAGATGATACACAGAGTACGCAGAATCAAATTTAACGAGTGCGCTTTTTCATCTATAAACATAGTTGTTACAAGGAAATTAAAAAATGAGATGATGTGAGTATCAAGTTTGGTTTGGATTGTTTGTCACTCAGGAACATAAGGATTAATTAGACACAACACGTGAGCTTTTACATACAAGAATTAATTAGACGAGAACCTATAGTTAAAAGTGGATCCCAAGCCACTATAAACATCCACTTACGATGTAGGCTGTTTGTGGATTCATTGAACTTATGAACTGTTGAATCAAAGTGTGGGCTAGACAACATACACACAAAATTATAGTCCATGAAATAAGACATGTTTCTTGAAACACAAAATTTAAGCACTTCTACAATGAAAGATTTTAATTGTTTTAGGTAACCATAAAAGTCAAGGATAAGCATATTTTGATTTTTTCAAAGTGGTTAAATAGACTTCAACGTTTTTCAAAATGTTTGAATTACTAAATTTTTGTAGGAACAAGACTTTTTTTTTCTCTTATCTTTTTGAATATTCAATATAAATAAGAAAGTATAATAGTAACACTTATCTTGGTTGAATGGTTTCTGCAGAAAATTTTAAAAAAGAAAGCCAAAAAATAAACAAAACATAAAATAATATAGTGAACTATTGCCTAATTTTAATTAGATATAGTGCAAAATTATGATAAAAAAAAGAATTTTAAAATTCCATGGATCTGTATTTTAACAATGAAGAATAGCATTTGCTTGTCATTGAAAATGATTCTAAAATTAATTTACATTTTCAATTTTAATTTTTTTAAATTAAAAATATTAAATGCATTATTAAATAGTCATGTAAACATGTGTTTAATACCAGAAAAAATAAGACAAAATTAAAATAATTAAAAATTAATTAGATAATATCATTTTTATGCATTGGTCTTAGAAATGTAATGCAATAACACACAACAGACTGTGAATTTCATATAACAGAATGATTTATGTTCTATAGATTCAATATTAACAAAAATATAAAAGCCAAAACTTATACCTGGTTTTGTGATGCATTTTCCCCTCTAACAGTTACATTATCAAACATTTCCCTAAAATAAAACATTTTTTTTATTTAAATAATTTTTAAGTAAAAACAAGGAAATAAATTAACATTATTGGGACCTATAAAAAAGTTGAGATAAATGATGACTTGAATAAAAGGAAGCTTTGGGTTAATTATTTTGATGGTGTTCCCCCTCTAATTAAATTAACACACAGTGAAAATAATCAAGTCATTGTTAGTACTTAATTTCAATTACAATCCTCAAGCAGATTAATGTCAAAAATTCTGAGATTTCTTTATGCAAACAAGTTTTCTAGAGTACATAAGTATGTTTTTTTTTTTTTTTTTTTTTTTTTTTTTTTTTTTTTTTTTTTTTTTTCCTTTTGGCAAACATTAATGTGGAACATTTTCCTTTTATTCATTTACTTTCTTCCAACGTTTTCAATCTTTAAAATATGTTAATTATTTAAAAGAGATTTTAACTCTTCCAAATCAAATTTATAGAAATGTAATATAGTGGCCTTTTTTTTTTTTTAAATAAGTAACAGAATAATGAAAATTGAAATTAAAGACTTAAGCAATTCCTTTGAACAATACAATTTTACATAAAAAATTATAATTATAATTATGATGTAATTTTTGGTAAAACAATTATAATTATGATGCAAATTTTTGCAACTTTAAAGTGAAAATGTTATACAATTTTAAACTTTATTTATGCTAACAGTATATATATATATTTTTTTTTTTATCAAGTCTGTAGTTATAAAAGCAGCAAAAGAAAGAAAAGATTAAATTGTCAAAAAAATAAATTTTTGTTAAATATAATTTTAAATCAGCTACATATTAACAGAATTTACGAATAAAAACAACGATATACACAAATCAGTGAATAAAATACAATCGTTTAAACATAAATCAGAATAAAATGTATTGAAATAGTTTATGCAGTTTTTT
>JAPDSC010020712.1:1535947-1742796 GCA_026290005.1 Latrodectus geometricus | reverse complement strand
AACATAAATCAGAATAAAATGTATTGAAATAGTTTATGCAGTTTTTTAGAATTTACAATGAATTTGATTCAGTATCTCATTATAACATCTCACACTACTCTAAATATCTCTGAGGTATCTAGATAAAGCCCATTTCATATCCAGATATCTACTAGGTCTACATCACATCCTTGATATATCCAAAATTTATGAATGGATATCCAAAACTTCAATGTCCACTAGATATGATAAAATAACATAATTTGGATAATAACATTTGGGTATTGAGGAGATATCTCATAGACTTTGTAAGGGCTAGAAATCTGACAAACATCAGAAATCTAGATATTTTTTTATATCTAAATTTTGGACTTTTGTTGGATATCACTGGATATCAACTGCACATTCATAGAAAGCTGTACTTTCATAAACAAAGTAAATGAATTCTTAAAGCAGCATTACTACATATTAAATGAATTTAAATTAAAAATAAAGTGGCAACAATCATTTTAGTTAATCTACCTCTATTTTTGGAGGGTGATTGATATTAAAGATTACAAATGGGCGAGAACTTTTTTTGTTAGTGTTTGCTGAGTTTTCCAGTATTTAAATGTATAATTCTGTTTTGAATGTTATAATTACTAACTAAGCAGATTGCTTTTTTTACTTCAATAAGATTTGTCATTAAGAAAATATTAATTAAAAAACCTTGTAAAATCTATGCTATGACATCGGCATTTGCTTTATTATTAAAGCTAAAATAAGTACTATAAATGTTAAATTAAGTTTTTAATTAGAAGTTTTGTTTTACAGAAAAGGATAAATTTTTATTGTCCTAGTTTTAGTAGACATAATTATATACTATAACAAAGTTGTGCATGTTTTTTTCAATTTTATGTTCTGTCCTTGTTTAGGCATCATTGTATAAAAATGTTCTCTTTTTGCTTAAGGAACTTGTAATTTTGACTGTTTTAAATTAAAAATTCTGTATATTAGTTATAGAAAGAGGTTCTTAAGCATCTATATACAAAGAGCTACAGATAATTAAGAACCTTTTCTTAATAAATTAAGGTGTACATTCAAAAATTTACAATTATATATATTATAGCAAACAAATTTAATCATTCTCAGTGACGAAAAAATAACTTTTAGTTTATTATTAACTAGCTTCAAAAAATCAACACCTAAATATATCTCAAAATGTAGTGAATTATTTGTATAAAAAGTTAAAAAAAAAAAAAAATTAACTTTATAGACTTGTTATCACAACTTTAGAACCAAAATTATAACCAGTAATGTTCTTTACCACTGTTTTCATAATAATTTATATTTGTTATCGAATTCAATCTATTCATGTTTTAAGTGCAGGTGTAAAATAAAATTATTAATACTTTAACCGGGAAAGTTGGTGCAAATTCTGCCAAGTTGACACCAAATCATTTCATTTTGTTCCTCTCAGTGCATATTTAATGAGAACTAAAATAAAGTAATTTAAAAAGTTTTTTTAAAACATATGATTAAAAAAATTGTGCAGCTTTTATTTGCTAAAAAATGTGGATATTAAATTTTCCATTTCAACAACCAAAAAAGTATTTAAATTTAAAAGCTAAATCTAATATTACACTGACAGCAGAAACAGTTGTATTCAGCTCTGTAGCAGATGTCTTCAAATATTATTTTGGGTTGCAAAAGCCAAAAAATAACAATATATTTAGCCCTATATTTAATAATATAACACTATATTAATAACACTATATTTAGCATAGTTTTCTGCAGGCAAAAAATTGTGCTGTTTGGTCTCATTTTTCCTTGGTCACCAGGATTTTGCAAAAGTACCATGTTTTGTTACATTTCTATAGTTCAATACTATTTATTTACTCACACATTTCTAGGTTTCATCGTTTCAAATATGGTAAAAATAAATTATTAGTAAATATTAGTTATATTGAATCATTCATCAAAAATATTGCCAGAGAATTCACAATACATTGCAGTCTGTCTTATAAAGTTGAATTTTTATTTGAAATTGAAATTTATCAACACTCATCCTTTATCAAGAGTTCTAAAAAGTTCAGATTATATGGCTATCTTGCGTTGTTAAATTTCTATTTAAAATTAAAAATTTTAGATTTTTACAAATTACAAATAATAAATGGTTGATATCAAAGTATTATAAAACAGGATTTTACTAGTTATTAAAATATCTCGTGGCATTCAAGCATTAAAGTTAGTTACAGATGAGATTACAAATTTTATCATTCTTAAAATATGAGTTTTCACTGGTTTAATGAAAACTCAAGTTGAAAATTTTAGCATATTTTACTAGATTGAGTTATATTTTAAGAACTTGGTGATTTTTTCAAATGGATTTACATAAAAAGAAGAAGTCTAGTTTTGAATTTAAGATTTCATGGATTAAAACCTTTCTTTTCTAATTGTCAATCTATATTTCCCGAATAATTTCCATTCTCTGTTATACGTTTACAAATTAAAACTACATCAGTTGTTTATATATTTTTATTTTGTAATGTTCACGTGGAATTAAGTAATGAATTGTATTTAGAAAATACGGAGAATTAAGAAAATTATTTTGGCTAATAAATTAAAATGTAAGCCCCTGTAAAGTTGACAATGATGTCAGCGAAAGCAGAAAGGTATTGTGATTATTGCTTACTTTTAATAACTCTTTAGTGCATTTTGAAAAATTAGGTTTCTTATTTAAGAATAAACACCAACCCATTTTTAAGAGCATCAGTATTACTGGAAGAAAAAAAAAACTCAAATTTTCATATAGACAGTGGTGACTCATCATATCTTTTCTTCTAAGAAATACACTGATGGAAAAAAAAATCACATGTCTATCACATTTTTGTGCCAATAATATTAAATTCATAAAATGTACCAAACCAATCAGCTCACTTTGTAGGCGCAGTTTATATCTTCTCTCAATGAAATCTGAACCGAACAGTTGTTCTCTTAATTTCATTCAAAGAGGACGCGCTATTTTAATCCTCCTAAAATTTTTTGCACTTTTGTAGCTTGTGTTGTAAATAATAAATATTATTTATTGTTATTATTTATTAATTATAATTATTAATTATTTAATTATTTATTATATTAACAGAAAAAGTGTGTATTCTTTGGTAAACATTTGTTACTTATATTAAAAAATGTATTTATTTTAGTATTAATTTTGAGTCTGAAACATTTAAGGAATTTTGCTTTTAATTCATTGGATGTGTATTATGTATTTGCAATATAAATGTATGTATTTTGTATTTGCAATATACATAATATTATGTATTTGCAATATATGTATGTTGCACTCATAACTAATTTAGATTACTTTTGGACAGGTAAAATACAAAACAAATGTAAACTGTTTTATTCATGAGGAAAAATTGTTTCAAAATTATTTTACCTTGTTTTTTTAATTTTTACATATTCACATACTGTAATTCAACTATCCTTCCAACATTTCTTATTTTATTTTAAATAGTAAATTATGAATATTTCTGTCATTTATTCACTATATTTTTCTCGTCTTAATAACCACTGCTGACTTCTTATTTTCTTTTGAATCTTTTTAAATGGTTGTAATGTTCTCATTATCCTGTCGTCTCCAGGAAAGTCGAATAACACAAAACAAATTATTGTTACACGAAACATTTATTTTACATTAACACACAAACAATGAATTCAAACATTTATCTACGTTTTTAAAGGCATTTAGTTTCTCAACGACCGGGAACGGACTTCCACTACCCCCAAGAAAAAGAACCAACCGCACCGTTCTCCTCACTTCGACACGACTCAATCGTCCCGTCTCAGTGTCTCTACTCCTGACAGAAAACGAAATCAAAAGTTCTCTTCCAGTTAACAGTCTGACTTTCACACCTTTCCTTCAGTTTCCATTGCTGGACCCAGGGCCGGCGCTAGCAGCTTCGCCGCCCCGGGCAATGAGGTAAAATGCCGCTCCTTTATAACAAAATTAAAAGAGAACCTAAACCCTTTCCACAATTAATGGTAAAATAAAACGAGTAAAAAAATTGCAATCATCAGCAATGTTGAAGTTTTGATTAGCAAAAAATACTAACTTATTTATTTATGTTTTTGGCACTAAATTAAAATTAGAGTTGCGCAGAAAAAAAGGAAAGAGTCATTTCTGGTGCATAATTATAAAATACAGAACAGATATTTTAAAAAATGTAAAACAAATTATAAAACCACTAAATATTAAAACTGTATTACATATTAAAAATGCATTTAATCCGAGAGTTGAAATTAAAAGTGTTTTTTTTTTCTCACTATTAATTCTGAAAATTGTTTTGTAATTTCTTTAACATTAATTTTTTCAGCCAGGTCATGTTTGACGGCTATTGTTGTTAAGCCGTTTAGTCGATCCTCGGTAGTTGTGGAGCGTAAAAATTTTTTAATTAATTTTAATTTGGAGAAACTCCTTTCTCCACTTGCCACACTTATTGGGAGAGTCAGCAATATTCTTAAAACTATACCAAGATTGGGAGCAAAATCCATGTTCGATATGAATTTTAAAATCTCAACTGGACTTTCTTTTTTGTTTAGCAAAGCCAAAACAGCTACTATCTCGTCTGCCAAGTCAAGTGCGTTTATATCGGATGAATTCCCATCAGTCAACACTGTTTCTAAATCTTTACAATACTTTATAATGTCGTTTTGAGGAATATCTTTTAAAGCAGAAATACTGTAAAAAAATTGGAAATAGTTGCTGTGGGTACTGATCAAATCAAACTTGGTTTCGAGTGCATTGATAGCTTTATCTAATGTAAAAAAATAAAATTCTGCCTTATATTTCAAAGCAGGATCTTCTATTGGATAATCTTTTGCCTCATAGTCGAAATTAACATTCCTTCTTCGAACTCTATGACGTGGCTGGGTGAGCTCAAAATTAGCTGGTATGTCAATTTCGTCTGCGAGTTTTCGAGCATCGCAAAGCATTTCATTAAAGGCTCTGTCCGATCTAAGATGCTTGGAAAAATCTTTACAATTTTTCAAGAGCTCCATAGCAGATGGTAAATCATAGTCTTTTGTTTGCAAGAGCTTACTTATAGGATTGATACAATTTAAGGTTTTGTACCAAATTACAATGCAGCATAAGAATTTAAATTGTTTGACACAACTTAATAGTCCAGAAGCCTCAACTCTTATAGAGTTGTCAACCTCCGAGTTATTACAAACAGCAAGTAAAGCATCATATATCCCTCCTAATTGATACCTTAGTGGTTTTAATGCATCTATTCGGCTTTCCCAACGTGTATCACTTAGAGTTTTCAAAGTAAGTCCAGAAACATATTTTAATAATATGGTCCATCGAAAGGTTGATGAGGAAAAATGCAGATATATTTTTTGGAATATATTAAAAAAATTGGTGACTTCGAAGGATGCGTTTGCCACGTCATTAACTACCAAGTTTAATGAGTGGCTGCTACTTGGAAGGTAAAATGTTCTTGAAATTAACGCATTTATTCTAGATTTTACTCCCGATTTACTGCCTCTCATGTTGGCCCCATTATCGTAAGCCTCTCCCCTCATATCCTGCAAATTCAATCCCAATGTTTCAAGTCTTTTAAGTATTAGAGCTGAAAGTTCATATCCAGTCGATCTTTCAACCGGAAGAAAGCCTAAAAAGCTTTCATTAATTTTAATGGAAACCTCCTTGGGATTGGACTTGTCAATGGATACATACCTTACAAAAACTGTCATTTGCTCGATCTTGCTGATATCAGAAGTGCAATCTAAAATTATTGAATAATATTTAGCTTTTTTAATATCAGTAATAATATGAGATGTTATATTTTCAGCTAAAAGAATAATCAATTCATTTTGAATTTCTTTTCCGAGATAGTGCACTTTAGCTTCTTCTTTTTTAAGCACTCTGCGGATATGCTCTTCCACTACTGCATCAAACTGAGCAAGTAATTGAATAATTTGTAAAAAAATTACCGTTACCGAAATCGTAAAGTTTGTCACTTGTACCTCGGAGGGCTAAACAATTTTGAGCAGGCATTTTTATTGTTGAAACAATTCGTAGAAGCACCTCGCCCCAATAATTTATTTCTGCGGTAATAAGTCTTTGTGAATGACTGTCAATCGTTTTAGAGTACTGTATTCTTTGAATTAATTCAATCAAAGACTTTTGACTTTCGATATGTTTTTTAGAGGTTTCATTTTGATTTAAAATCTTAGCGAGGTGCTTCCAATCTTTAAAACCTCCTATAGAAAGGGAACTTAAAGTAGAACCAAAAAGAAACAAATTTTTGCTGTATGTTTAAAAAACACCCTGTATATATACAGGGTGTTAGGGGCTTGATTCCAAATATCTTAATGCATAAAATTCATTTTAATTTCACTTCATTTATTTTAAACAAAAAAGTTAAGTACATCATGAGTCAAAACTCATTTATTTTAGAAAGAGAAAATGTTTAAAAGTTTGAGAAATTTAATTTCAGAGCCAATTTGCCGCCCTCTAAGGTTGCCGCCCCGGGCAGGGGCCCGGCTTGCCCACCCCTAGCGCCGGCCCTGCTGAACCTTTTCCCGCATATGGAAACTACGAAGAACGGTGAAAAAAAATTAATAAACGTTTACGATATCGTTTTCTTTAGAATGTTTCCCTTACCTTTCCTCACCATTCCATTAAGAGCCAAATAAATGAAAATTCTAAATGTAAATGTTTAGCCATTTGCTCACATGCTTGAGCTTACAATTTTCATCCACTTATTCTATTTTAAAAAAAAATAACCTATATCCAACTAATGCTACTATCATTAATAAATAAAAACAATTTTATTAGAAATATACAATATATTTATTTGTTGCACAACAGAATTTCAAGTTAAGTAAATAAAAAAAAATCACAACTACGCAAACTTTATTCACATACAACTTATGTAAATTAAAATTAATAGATACTAATAAACGAAGTAGAAATAACGACATAGAATTATATAAGGTTAAATATAAATATTATATCTTGAAATATTTTCTCTTTCTTACAATATTCTTAATGAAATATATATAAATATTTAATCACCTTCATAAATCCTTGATAAGGCATCTGCGATAACATTATTATTACCGGATTTATGAGCTATTGTGACCTGCTAGCGAGAGATTGGTTGGTTGGTTGGTTGGGTTGGGTTGGGTTTCGTGGCGCAAGGTCCAAAGAGGACAAGCTGCGCCAAAAATAAAGTCTTAAAGAAAATTAATACTGATAGCGAGAGAGAGCCAATGACCATCTCTGTAATCTAGCATTCTTCGGGACGCTTTCCGTAAGATATTTCAGAGGATTGTGATCTGTGAATAATTTTATGGCAGTTCCGTAAGTCCATGCTTCAAACTTGCCTAAGGCCCAAATCACTGCATATGCTTCTCTCTCGATAGTACTCCATTTAGTCTGCGCTGGGAGTAGTTTCTGACTGGCGAAGTTTAGAGGTTTAGGACTTCCATCTGTGTTTCTTTGCATTAAACATGCTCCAATGCCAGTAACTGAAGCATCAGTGTGGAGTTCAAATTGCTTATTTAAATCAGGTGTTGACAGTGTAGTGACAGCACACAAAATCTCTTTCAATGAAATAAAAGCCTTTTCTGCCTCTTCAGAGCAATGGATATCATTTGGTAGAGACTTTTTGGTCAAGTCTGTTAATGGCTTAGCAATGTTTGCATAATGAGGCACATATTCCCTATAATAATTGAACAGCCCTAATATCGATCTTAAGGCTTTCTTGGTTCTTGGTGACTTCAAGTTTTTGATTGCTGTAATTTTATCAGGATCGGGTCCATGTTCTCCGGAGCCAACCACATGACCCAAATATTTTACCTTTGATCGTGCGAATGTACACTTTGCTAAATTTGCGGTAAAATTGCATTTTTTCAAGGTTTCCAAGACTGCTCTTATATGACTTAAATGTTCATCCCAACTTGATGAATAAATTATGATATCATCCAGGAAACTTTTGACAAAATCACTGTGAGGTCTAAGAATTTGATTCATAATTTTCTGAAAAGTAGCTGGAGCACCAGCAAGTCCAAACGGCATTACTTTCCATTGATACTGTCCCATAGGCGAAACAAAACTAGTTAGTTCTCGACTACCTCAATCCAATGGAAATTCCCAATAACCCTTGAGGATATCTAGAGTTGTTAAATACTTTGCCGCACCAGCTTTGAAACGTAGTTCTTCTGAATTTTGCTTTGGAAATGGAGATATTTTAGACTCAGAATTTAGTCCTCTATAATCAACACATAATCGAATTGTTCCATCTTTCTTTGAGACGCATACAAGAAGATAAACAATCTCTGCAGTAGATGGTTCTATCAAATCCTTGTCCAATAATTCCTTTATTTGATTTTCTACCTGAGGCTTTAAAGATTCTGGTATTCTGTATACGTGTGGCTACTTCCTTTCGATTCCAGGTTTTAAGATTATTTTGTGAGGTTGTACCTTAGCTCGTTTCAATTCACCATTAAATACGACCCTGTAATCCTTTAGAGCTGTTAACAGCTGAGTCTTTTGTTTCGGAGATAAATTTGACCATTCAGTCTTTTCTTCTAGTTGCCTCCATGTCTCCTTTATTTCTCCACGGTCTCCTATTGGTACAGGTTGAACTTCACCAAAATCTTCATCTGCTTCATAAATTATGCCCACTGTATTAATCGGCTGGATATATTTCCTTAGTTTATTCTGATGCAGGTGACGGATGCTTCCATCCGATAACTTTACAATATAGGAGTGTGATGATTTTTGTTCTACAATTTCTCCCAGACTTTTCCACCTGGAACAAAGTATGTTAGTAGAGTCTGAAATTAATACGATAACTTCATCTCCAACACATAATTCCTTTGATTTGGATCTTAAATTATGATAGTGTACATATTTTTCTTGTTGATTTTTGGTATGTTCATCGGCGTATTCTACAGCATTCTGCAACCGATTTCGAATCTTTTGAAGATAATCAGTGATTTATTCCCCAATACCTTGAGAGAGAACAACTTCATCTTCCCATGTGGATTTTAAAATAGCTAAAGGTCCTACTGGAGGTCGTCCATGCACTAATAAGTATGGTGATACCCCAGTAGTAGCATTTGGCACTTCACGATATGCCCACAAGATAAAAGGTAACTGCTTGTCTCATCCTCTACCTTGAGATCTTATAGCATGATGTAACATTGACTTCATTGTGCCAATCCATCTTTCTATCAATCCGTTACTTTATGGGTAACCTGGAGTAGAGAATTTTGGAACAGTTCCTAATCTTTTGAGAAATTCTTGCGTTAACTTAGCAGCAAAATTGGTTCCATTATCCATAGCAATAATTCAAGGAATGCCAGTCCTCATAAAAATTTCCATAAAGGCATCACAAGTCGCTTTTGCAGTCAAAGATTTGATAGGAATTGCTTCTGGCCATCGACTGTGCTGATCCATGACACACAACACATACTGATGTCCTCTAGAAGACTTATGTTCAATAGGCCCTAAAATATCCGCATTCACTACTTGGAAGGGTAATTCTGGTCTACCAACAGCTTGTATAGGTTCTTTGTCTTTCATTTTGGTTTTTCTCCGCAATTGACAATCGTGACAAGATTCATACAAACGTTTTACATCCCTTGGTATACCTTCCCACCAAAAAGACATTGCAATTCTTTCATTGGTTTTAATGGCAGCCAAATGTCCTCCTGTTGGTGTTTCGTGAGGTAATTTTATAATTTCTTTTTTTCTGCATTCTGGAACAACAAGCTGTACACATTTCTGTCCTACCACATTGCCTGTGTGGTATAATAAATCTGATTCTAACCAGTAATTGTTCTTCTGTTGTCTGGCATCTTCAAAACAACAACTTATGGTAGTACAAGACAACTGTTCATTTCTTAATATCTTTGCTTGCGAACTTACACGATTATCTTCTTCATCTGTAACAGTGATTATTTTTTCATTTAGCAAGTTACTTTCCACTGGAGTAGTTGAAACCTCTACTCCAGAATTTTCTATTTCAGCTGTTTCTTGATTTGCTTCTATATCTGTTTCCCTTCCCTCCACATTGAAAGTGTTCTTCAAAACTTTATCTTTCTCGTGGCTATTATTTATTTCTTCTCCGAGATATTTTCTTCTTTGTTCCTTTAATAAACTGAAAACTTTAGGAGTGATCAAAGCTTGCTCATGTAATCCTTCCACAACTGCAGCATGCACCATGATATACGGCCTGATATCATCATCTGCTGACCAAAGACTAAGTGGAACAGAAACAAGCTTTCCTTCAACCGGAGATCCAATTGAAGGCCTCAAGTAAATTTTCCCACTTGACTGCAACATTTCTTCTGGTGCCACTGACTTCCGCAGTACTGTAATTTCCGCACCACTATCAATGATCCCTTGAAACGCATGATCTCCTATATTTAAATCAACTCGCAGAAGCTCACCATCCTTTTCACTGATTGGAATTTCCCAATCGAAACTTGCATTACCTATCTTAATGCAAAGTTCATTTAGCCCTTTCTTGCTTACTTCTTCAGTTTCACTTTTATTAGAAACTTGCGATACTGTATTCATCTGCGGGCAAAATTTCTTCAAATGACCTTCTTCTTGACATTTGTAATACTTTAATAACTTTTTACCTGGAGCATAACTCGCAGTATTACTTCCGAAACGATTCTGTGGTCGTGGTTCTGAATTCTTTTGATAACTGTAACATTCCTTCTTTTGTCTAAAACTTTTACTTCTGGTTTCAGCTGGAAAAAGTTTCCTTATAAATTCGTTCTGTTTTGTTCCACGTGAGCCTGGATTAAATTTGGTATAATTGTGAGAATTACTCGCGAAACTTTTTGGTATCACTAAGAAATTATCAATTTCCCTCACCAATTCAGGTACTGGAAGCCAAAATTCCGTCTCTTTCAAAAATATTTGGGACCTTACATAAGTAGGCAAAGTCTCTTTTATTTTGTCAGCTACAAGAAGTTCTTTAAGTTTAGCCAATGTTTCTACGTCCCTTGATTTTAAATACAGTTCTAATGCAGCTTCAACACGGGAAGCATACTGAGCATAACTTTCATTCTGTAATTTAAAACAAGAATCAATATTCTTCTAGTGCTGTAAGGGAGTTATTCTATTTTCTCTTAAAATGAAACATTTGATTTTATCATACTGATCTAAATCTTCTTCAGATAGCATAACATTTATTCCCTTAGCGCGACCTTTTAAACATTGTAAAATAATTTTCCCTTCATACTGCTCGGGTACCTCATAAAGCTTGAACATTTTTTCTGCATGATGGAAAAAGAAGGGCCATTCTTCTGCTCACTCCGGGGGATCTAAAATTACACATTTCATTATATTTAAAAAACCTATAAAAGTGTTTCCTAATTTATCCCGTCCATATTCGACAGTGATTTCTGAATTATTCTCCTCTTCCTTTTCTTTTAATTCTAATTCACGCATTTTAATTTCATGCTCACGTTCTCTTTGCTTCTCTTCTACTTCTCACAGTCTTTCTTCCTCAACAGATTTGGCTTTTTCACTCTCTAAGATCAGAAATTATAGTACTTATTAATTCTCGAACAAATGACTCTTCATATTGCTTAGATTGTTTAATCACATTTTTTAAATCTATTATTTTAGCGTCTGGAGGAATCTGTTCTCCTAACTCACTTGCCAATATTAACAGATCCTCCTTTCGAGCTTTACCCAAGAATGCAAAGACCATTTTAACAATTCAATGTTATCGCAAATTACCTAACCTTAAATTATCAACTATTAAAATGAAAAATGCATAAAATCTGACACAAATCACCTTTTATTTATTGAACCCATAGAAAAAAAAAACAATTTCGTTTTCTTTGTGAGTATAAAAATATATTTAAAAAAATATTTATTCAAATACTTAATTTATATATTGAAAAATTTATAGTTTAAATTTTCATTTCAACACATTGCCATTTTAATTATATACTGCACTTTTTAAATTAAAACTTATATAAATCATATTCTCAATTTAAATAAGTCATTATCAGAGATATTCATTAAGTATAAATCATAACAACTTAACAAAAAATAAAGCATTAAAATATAATTTCTAGTAATATGAATTTAAGTATCTTTGTATATTGTATTTTACCTTAAAGTAATATAAATCAGAATTATCGAAATAATAAAAAATATATATTATTTACCATTGCAAGTACTTTCGAAATATAAAATAAATTAAAATTTCACCTCTAAAGAGACTTAACACTTTCGGTTTTGAATCAAAATTAAAAATTTGCCTTTAGCTACTTTATTACTTTACATAAATATTTAAACACACTCACAGTACACAGTTAATATACTATTTAACATTCAGCAATTTCGAATTCGTTATTTTAAAATGTAAACAATAAACAACTAAAAAAACATTAAAATTTTCTGGAAACAGATTCTTATTCAATGAGCTTTTATTGTTTAAATAATATACACCATATCAAAATGATTATGAAAATTCTAATCAAAAATATTTATATCAGGTTATATGACAGTAAACTAAAAATGCGTTTCATCAATTTACTTTTCAATAATACAGCAGTTTATAATTAATACAAATAAATTAAGAAATACACAATTACCGGCAAAATTATTATTCAGCATAAATTTGTGTTAAACAAATTCCAAAAATATTATTATTATTATTTTTACTAAATATCACCAGTTAGAAAAATAAACACTTTCTGAATATTAATGAATAAACATAAAATAAAACCAATAATATACTCTGAAATTAATGAAACCTTAAATAATTTCTCAATTAATTTAAACATTATGCATTTTTTTAATTGACATTTCAAATATTTAAGAAAACATTTGTTAATTTATTACATGTTATACTCAAACAAAACCTAAAAAGAAACTAAACAAAATTCCAACACAAAAATTTCCCTAATTCCTGAATAATTAAAACAAATAATGGATGGCTCTTAATGAAATGAGAGGCAATCAAAATATACGGACTCACTGCTTTGTAGACCATTTCCTATAATTATTATAACATAATTTTTGTATAAATCCGGAACACATCCTGGAGAGGTGCGCCACTGTGATGTTCTCATTATCCTGTCGTCTCCAGGATAGTCGAATAACACAAAACAAATTATTGTTACACGAAACATTTATTTTACATTAACACACAAACAATAAATTCAAACATTTATCTACGTTTTTAAAGGCATTTAGTTTCTCAACGACCGGGAACGGACTTCCACTACCCCCAAGAAACAGAACCAACCGCACCGTTCTCCTCACTTCGACACGACTCAATCGTCCCGTCTCAGTGTCTATACTCCTGGCAGAAAACGAAATCAAAAGTTCTCTTCCAGTTAACAGTCCGACTTTCACAATGGTCTACTTTATTATTTATCTCATATGATTTTATATGTATATTTGTATTTTATATTAATGTTTAAAATACTGTACTAGTTATTTTTCTAAAGTATTCTGTGTTCTAAACTTGTACATCAACATTTTATTATATCATTTATTAAATTGCAGGAGTAACTTCATTTATCGGTGGAGATATTTTTCTTCAGTTTGCATTTTCTTTTTATTACAAAAGCTTAACGTTTGTTTCTTTTGTTATCAACATGTTTGTTGACAGATTGATGGGCAAATGTTTATTTTCCTACAAGGATTTTGTTCTTATTCTTTACTTTAAAATTTACATATTTTAAGAATGATATTTAATAGTTACATTATGTTTAAATTCTTTAATGTAACATCGGCAAGATTTATATTAATTTTGATGTTTATTATTTATGCCAGAATAAGTATTGTCCAGTATTTTATTGCATGAAAAAAATTTCACCACCGTTAAGGTGGGGAATACTATTAACTTTGCAACAATTATTTTGTGGAGACCTTCAGTTAATAGCGAAGTTAAGACAATTTTTTTTTATTTCAGTAGACAGAAATACATTTTACATGTAAATTACATTTTAAAGGGTTCTATTAATCAATGATTACAGTACATTTTTCTTAAAAATAAAAAAGGTAAAATATAATTGTTTGTAATTTTTACTCATGTTAATGTTTTAATAATTTATTTTTCCTCTTCTTATTCCACTAGTGCTAAGGTATCGGAGAAGAAGATTTTTTAGGTGGGATGAAAAGCACCTCTTAGCAGTCACTTTGTTATTTTTCTCATTATAATTAAATAAAAAAAATTTTTACTTTAATAAATATTGCTTTCTGACAATTGTTAACTTTTACTGATTCTCATGACACATGTTTGTTTTTGTCAAAATATATATTTTTGTCACTCTTAAGTTTGAAGTATTAAACTTTTTATAATAAGTGCATTAAATTCTAAGATTTAGCATTTATTTTATTGCAGTAGTTTTAATTACTTTTTGATAAGGAATCAAATTAAAGGAAATAATTTTAAATAATACTGTAAAAAATTCTGCAATTATCACATCTCAAAATATTGTAATGTTCCTTATTGATAAATTGGCTCTATATAAAAAAACTTTTATGAATTTATAAATTACATGGTTAAAATACCTTAAATGTAAGTGTGTGTGTGCATTTTAAATTAGCTTATATAAATTATTTTTCATAAAAAATAGCCTAATTTCACCTTAAACTTTTTAATTAAGAATTTGAAAATGTGCTCTTTTATTAGAAAATAAAACATAAAATGTCTCAATAAAAATTTATTTCACACAATGAAAATGTGTTCCTTTTTAAAGAGTTCTTAAAGTTTTCTTTATTAGCATGTTAATAAATGAATATGAAAAGTAACTATATTGATTGGAAATCTAAAAATTTCACATTGAATTTTTTAATATCGGCAAACATCTCAAAAATATGTATATAATTTTTAAACGTTTTCACTGCTTAATATTTTTAAAAATTTGTAGTTTTAATTTTAAAAACTAATATTTTCAATATTCCCTTTTAATGGTAAGGAACAAAATTTAAATGAAACTTAGAAATAAATTTAACTACATGTGTGTATTGTAAACTGAAATTGAAGCACAAATTTTTACTTTTATTATCCACACTAAATATATCCCCCTCAGGGGGTTTACTTTCTTTAAGTAAACACGAGTGTCACAATCCCGAGGTAACCCAGTGATCTGTTTTTATTCTCATCTCCCCTCTTTTGCTTTTCTTCCTTTCTCCCTCATTGTGGTTGCCTCTTATGAGGTTGAGGGCTCCCCTTGAGCAGATGTCGCTGCTCTGTTGCAATTAGCTTCTCTTGGGGACTAAAACACTCACGTATTTGCCGTGCGTGGAGACCCGAGTCCCTGGAAAGGAGGGTCCTGGTAATTGAGGCTCCCAGAGACCAACATATTACTTTGGCCTCTGTTTCAGGTAAACGGGAGATGTGTTGTAGTCCTTGGCACATCAATCGGCTTTATCGATCAAGCGATCGGTACATCTACTGTATGACTCATTAAGAGTGGAGGCCATCTCAGGGATGTACTGTGAGCATATAGGATCTCGTTAGCACTGGTGCAGCTGGTGTGCATCCCCTTGTTATACTCGTTGGTGGGTGGTGCGGCCAGTTCCCGAATTTTTAAAAATCTTCTAATGGAGAATAAAAACTTTACATTTCTCCAACGGGAGCAACAAATGGAAACATTAAAGCCAAAATTTTTTATTGTATAAAGAAAGGAAGGAAATTTCACGACAGTGCCTCCTTTCTTAATATCTAATAGTCGGGGAAGTTAAAAAGGTTCAAAAGATGCGCTCAGGTGACTTGCTTGTAGAGGCTGTTTCAGACTCTCAAGCAGCAATTCTGGCAAGTATGAAAACTCTGGCAAACTTTGAAGTGACTGTCTCCCCTCATGGCAATCTTAACTTTTCTTGTGGTGTTATGTCAGCAAGGGATTCATTATATACGCCGACGGAAAAAATTCTTGAAAATTTGCAGGATTAGAAAAATTCTGTGGCGTATCACAGTCAGACGGGATGGTAACATTATTGATACCAAACACCTGATTCTGACTTTTACGACGCCAGACATTCCACAGTTCGAAAAGGCTGCGTAAAAAAATTTACCCGTCAGGCCATATATCCCAAATTGCTTGCGTTGTTTCCAATGTCAGCGCTTTGAACATTCGAAAAACGCTTGCAGAGGCAAACTCGCCTGCGCTCGTTGCGCGGGGTCCGCCACGATAGTTCGAACTGAACAGCGAAGGAGGTTTATGTCAACTGTCATTGTGACCATCCCTCCTATTCTCGAACTTGTCCTCCGTATTTTCTGGAAAAGGAGATCACCACAGTAAAAGTACAACAAAAATGTTCATTTCCTGAGGCGAGAAAACTAGTCACTTCACACGTACTCCTCAATCTGGAGTAAGTTATGTCGCTGCTGCCAGAAAATTCACCAAATCGAGCAGCACCCAAACTGAATCTGATTCTAATTCCCCAATGAAGTTACCCCATTTATCTGAAAAGCCAAAATTCAAAAATTCTCCGACATTTTCAAAAAAAGCTTCTTTCGCAAAATCAAAAGCGGAGAAAGCTTTGAAATTAAAAATTTCAAAACAAATTAAAAATTCATCAATTTCCACCCGTAATGCTTTCTTTTGCTTGGAGACTGACGCGTTGTCTTTGTACCCCTCGGACGACGATGTATCGTTCGAGGAGCTGATAGCTGACTCGCCTTCCAGCTCCGGAAAAGGAGCTCTACAATTTAAAAAATAACTTCCTTTGTTTCTTGGAACTTCCATGATTTGCGTTCACATCTTGATGACATCAGGAAACTTTCCTGAAAACCAATAATATTAACATGCGTGGATTTAATTGCTTTAGAAAGACTGTGGTGACGATGGGGCAGTGTCTGGTGGTGTTTGTATAGTAACATCTAATAACTTCTACAGTACTGTCCATCCAATCAATACAACTCTACAGGCTGTAGCTATCAGAATTCACACAATTTGTTTGATTACAGTCTAGTTTGTATTTGCCACCACATGATGTCATCCACCAAGAGGAACTCGATACACTAGTGGATCAGCTGCCTACACCATTTTTGTTAGTAGGTGACTTTAACGGACATAATTCTCTGTGGAGAAGTGATGAACTAATTCTCGCGGTCGTCAGATAGAGCAATTTATTTCTGATAATTGACTCTGATCAATACCGAAGAGAAGACATATTTCCACATACCCACAAGAACATTTAATTCTCTCGATCTCGCCATTTGTTCACCTTCATTTCTGCCGTTGAATTTAACAGTAGGGAATGATCTGTATAATAGCGATCATTTCCCAGACTGGAGGTAGTAGTGAGCAGCAACGCGTATTTACTTACGTGTACAGTCGGGCAGATTGGACGTTATTTACACAATTGGCAGTTGTTGACGATAAAATGGTTACGATCGAGGATATTGATAATGCCGTATATAAAGTCACTTAAACAATTATAGGTACAGATGATATTGCAATACCTAAGAGTTCTTCTACACCAAAAAAGCGCTGCAAACCGTGGTGGAACATGGAATGTGAAAAAACTTATAAAAAACAAAGGAAGTAATGGGGGTTATTTCGGAGGTACCCCAAAACGGAGAATCTAATTGCCTTTAAGAGAGTAAAAGCATTAGCTCGCAAAGTTCGTCGTCAAAGTCAGAAGGAATCCTGATCTCGCTATGTTTCTTCAATAACATCTTCCACATCCAGTAAGCAGTTATGGAGAAAAGTAAAAGCAGCCAATGGTATTTATAGAGAATTCGCAATTCCTATTTTAAAAACCGGAGCTGCTATATATACTCTTCTCCTATGGAGATTGCGAACGTCTTTGGTGAAACATTTGCAAGCGTCTCAAGCTCCAACTCTTATAGTCCATCGTTTTTAAGGACTAAGAGTCAAGCTGAGCAAATACGAATCCGTTTTAACCATAGATTTGCTTTGCCTTACAACTGCGAATTTCGGATGTTGAAATTGAAGCGAGCATTACAGCAGGCCAATAATACCAGCCCAGGACCTGATGGAATCAGTTACCAAATGCTTCGACATTTAAGTCCAGACTCCCTATTGAACTTAATGTATATGTTCAATAGGGTCTGGACTGAAATTAAATTCCCATAAATTTCGAATGAAGCAACGGTAACTCTGGTCCTTAAGCCTGGTAAGGATCCTTCAGAACCATCAAATTATCTACCGACAGCTTTGACGAGTTACCTTTGCAAGGCTCTCGAACGTATGGTCAACGCAAGTCACGTGCACGTCTTAGAAGAAAATAAATGTATACATGTCAATCAGAGTGGATTCCGTAAAGGATGATCCACTCTTGATAACATTACATATTTGGAAACCTACATCCGCAACGCTTTTGTGAGGAGTAATCATCTGTGGTTTCCATCTTCTTCGACATACAGAAGGCATACGACCGTACCTGGCGATATGGAATTCTCCGTTCATTATATAATTTTGGCTTTAGGGATAATCTTCGGATATTCCTACAAACTTTTTTTACTCTCCCATGTTTCTAAAGTACGTATTGGTTACTTTTTGTCCAATACTTTTATTCAAGCCAAGGGTGTACCCCAACGCTCTATTTTAAGTGTAACAATTTTTAATTTATTCATTAGTCATATACTTCATTTTCTATCACATTCTGTTTATGGCACTATGAATGTAGACGACCTACAAATATCCTGCCAAGGTTCAAACATGCGTTTAATTGAGAGACAATTACAAACATCTGTAAATAAAATAGCTGCATGGTGTGCAGAGAATAGCTTTACTTTATCTCCAAGCAAGAGCTGCTGTGCCCATTTCTGCAGGAAGACCATCATTCACAATGATCTTGTTATCATACTGAACAACATACAAATAGAAGTATTCAACGAGATCAAATTTCTAGGTGTAATATTTGACCGGAAGTTGACCTTTCTTCATGTTTTACATTTGTGGAAGAAGTGCGAGCGATCGCTTAATATCCTCAAAGTGTACTTCAAATACATCTTGCGGTGCTGATCGCTTATCACTCCTTCGAGTCTATCATGCACTTATTTTATCTCGTATTGACTACGGAAGTGTTGTGTATGGATCTGCTAGTTCTTCTGTTTTACGCAGACTGGACACTACATCACTCTGCTTTGAGAATATGTTCAGGCGCATTCTGCATATCACCCGTCCAGAGTCTTTATGCCATTTGTCAACAATTACCTTTAGACCTGAGACGAATGCAGCTGTCTCTCAATTACTACACTAAGGCCATGTCTGACCGACAACATCCTATACGTTCCTTGGTCATTTCTCCTGCATTGAAGAGATTATATGATGCTCGACCGTACAACATCCAACCCTTTCTCACTCGAACTAAAGCGCAACTGTTTTTGACAGACCTATATGATGTCCGTTTTATTAAAACGGGTTTACATTTACATCCACCCTGGTATGATCCACAGATAACTATTATTAATCCATTTGCTCATGGTACAAAATGCAACAATGCAGAGGTGCCACATATCTGACAAGCTCAAGAAGAAGAAGAAGAAACCATTTGCTTAATTTATAAACTCGAACACAACCTCAACAGTTTTTCAACAGCTTTATCTATCTCATCGCTGTCAGTATTCATCATCCACGCCTGTATTTACGGATGGATCTAAAACCGCAGGACATGTTGGCTGTAGCATATTTTATGTTGATACCAGTCATGGTTACAGCCTCTATACGTCCTGCTCCGTCTTTACCGCTGAAGCAACGGCTATCCATCAAGCCCTTCAGCTAGTGAATACAGAGCAGTTTAATAAAATCTGCATTTATACTGACAATTTAAGTGTTTTAGAAGCGTTGAAAAAATATAATAATTGTTATCCAGTTGTGTCCAAGATTTTCGGAGCATTGGATTCCCTTGCTGGCAAGGGTTATGACATTTTCTGTTGGATCCCAGGTCATGTAAATCTAGAGGGAAATGAAAAGGCAGATGGAGCCGCTAAAGCTGCATCGTCCTTACTCCATTCATCTGTCCCTCTTTTCGACGTGAGAAGGGTTGTAAAAACATTTATTAACTCTCTCTGGCAGGAGTTATGGAGTATGCAGGTCTCTAATAAATTATGTGCCATTTTTACCATATTTCATCCCATCATCAGTTTTACCGATACGAAGAGTAAATGTTAGATTAATTCGCCTTCGTATCGGACACACACGTTTCACACACAGACATTTGTTTCTAAATGATTTGAACCCATGGTGTGAAACGTGTGATGTACCATATACTTTTCATCATATTTTAATCTCATGTCCTGATTTTAACGTTTATCGTTTTATATTTTTTCAAACTAACATTTTAATTCTATATGATTTAGTGGGGGAGCCACTGCACAGAAACCTTTTTGCCTTTGTAAAGGCGATTGGTTTTCTTTATTTTATTTAAACTTTATGACTTTGATTTTATAAGTTTTATTTTTACTTTCATTTTATTTAATTTAGATTTTAAAAAATATATACATTTATTTTTGTATTTTAATCTTTTAATGTTGAGTCTGGGTTTTCTTAATAAAATATTCCTTTAAAATTTAATTTCTTGGCGCAGCTTGTCCTTTTTGGACCTAGCGCCATAAAACCCAACCAACCACACTAAATATATCCTCGATCACAATATACAATTATAAAATTAAGAAGTCACCTCAAAATCAGTAAATTAAAAATTGAAGAACATGTAAAAAGAGTCCTAAAATATTGATCCCATGTATTTTTTTTTTTAAAGCTGGTGCAAAAGTAAAATATTTCCCATTTTTTTATCTTTATGAAATCAGGAAAAAAATATTAAATTCTGTATGAATGAGGGACTTCTTCATTCATACACAGAACTTAATTTTGATGTCTATTCTATTTCAGTTGCTTTTGAAGTTTTACAATTTGATTGAAAATAAAATTTAACATTTTATTTTTTAATTTGTATAGAGTTGAATGCAGTTATAAATTCTTAATAGTTCATAAAATTTAGTCACATTGTGTTTGAAATTTTAGAAACATTTTAAAAACATTTTCAATTGTTTTACTTTTTAAATTAAGAATTTAGTCGATAAAGCAATGAATGAGTTTTGTAACCAACAAAAATATTTTTCTTTAATATACAATATTTAAAAATATTGTTTTAGCAAATATCTTCTAAAAATAATGGGGAAAATACTTAATGATAAAAATTTTATTAGAAATGCTTTTCAGCTTTGATAATTTTGGTTTATTTATAATTAAAAAAATAACTTATTTAAATTAAAATAGAGTAACCTATTTATAATTTAAAAATATTCATAGATATCTGAAGCATATCTATATATAATATAATTAGATTTAATTTGAATATCTCATGTATATCAGAACATTTCACAGATAATTTTTGGATGTGTAGCAAACATTCAAGTGATATCCATTTGCTGCGACCCTTTTGATAACAGGTGGATATACCATAGATGTTTGGTTATTGTATAGATATCTAAGAGACAGAGCAATATCCAGATAAATATCTGAAAGAAGATTATTTATGGATTTTTATGGTTGTTTAGGTTGGGTGGATAGTAAACATTTGATATTTTAATGAGTAAATAATATTTAAAGCCTTAAAATTTTAAAACAAACATTGTTTTTTAAATATTTTAGGATTTTTTTTTCTTTTGTTGATGTTTAATTTAATTTCAGTTTATTGCTGGAAATAAAGAAAGGCTCTTTTCTAGGATATATTATTGTTTCAAGAATATAACAAGTAAAACAAAATTATTCTTTCACTATTAAATTTTAAAAACAAATTCAAGGGAAAAGATTTTTCCAAACAAATTAATCTCTAGTGAGTGTAATCTCAATTTTCACCACATTTACATAGTAATATGTCTAAATTTAAAAGATGGAATTTAAGGAGAAATGCATTAATTGGTTTTAACTTGTTAGGTAGATAAATAAAGGAAATTGGAACAATGCAACAATAGTGATTTGATGTCATTAAAAAGAAAACACACACAATATCAAAAACTACTAACAAATTTAATTTGTAAATACATTTATTTAAATGTATTATCAAATTAGAGAAATATTTTTGTGCAAAATACATAACATCTAATAATCACATATTTAATTTTCTGAATAATTATGGAAATGCACCATTTAAAATAGTGTGTAGTAAAAAAGGAAAGGAAATAATTATATTTATCGATCATGCTCACATTTTCTCGAAAAAATAATTTTCGTGACTTGTATGCAGCTCATAAACGATACCACAACCAATCAATAATATATGGTATCTCAAAAACTCAAGTATTTTAATATAAGACTTAGCAATTTATTTAGAAATATCAGCATCACTAAATCAATTTGTCAAAAACTAATTTACTTTTCTTGTGGGTTAATATTTATTTTTCCTGCATTTTTTAATTCATGTTTTCAACAAACTAGTCACTACTTTGAAGAAACTTACTGAATAGATAAAGTAATTATTATTGCCATTTTTATTATTTCAGATAAAATATGGAATGTAAATATTTTTAGGATACTCAGTTGGCTTATTATTTTTAGGTTTGACTTTCTTTTCAGAATCTAATAACATTTTTCTATTATGTTATTAGTCTTAATTTCAATTTAGCAAAATAATGATAATTTGGTATATGCTTATTTTTATGACTCATAAATGAAATACTAAATATGTAATTTTGAAGAATACCCTTAAATAATAAATTAAATAAAAAGTTAAATAAAATTAAAACTGTTTTTAAATAAATTAAGTTAAATTGATTTATCCTTATTAAAAATTAATATTTTACTCAAAAAAATTTTATTTGAAAAAGAATGTTGAATTTTTATCGAAACAAGTACCAATAAATTGATACAAAAATATCAGTAAGCAAATGTCAGTAACTTGCTAATGGAGAGTAACCATAGTAAACAAAAACTGGTTATACAGTATCATACAATATGATCATACGAATGAAAGTAAGAACTTTTATAAACAGTACATATAAAATATTTTCTGTCCTTTAAAAGTTACATACCTTCTCCAAACTAGTAAGAGAAAAAGTAATCCAAGCATAACATAACCTATATTACTGTAGACATGATTAAAATCACTGAATACACCAACTTGATGAGAACACAGGAAATTATAATAACAGACATCTTGATTTCCAGTTAAATTCACAATCTAAAATAAAACATTTAAATGAAATGAAATCATTTATTTAACAAAAAGATTTAATAAATAATTTAAAATTCTCACATACTCTCAGAAGAAAATGATCTATCTAACACATAGCACAAAATGTGTGCTATATTTTAATCATACATAGGGAGTTTTCAAGTTATATAAAATACATGTAGAATACTTTTTTAAAAATGCTTAATATATTCTTCTGGATCACTTGCTAGCCAATGAATGACAAAATAACAGTTTTTAATTTTTATAAAACATTAAAATTGAGGAAGAAAACACATACATATATATTATATAACTTTCTATATTATGTTATATTGTAAGCATATTTAGGAATATTTAACACGTATCACAATATAAAATCAAATCAAAGAAATCAATTGTTTTGCTTTATTAGTAAATGAATTTTTTTTTGTTTATCCTGATGTATTTCTTAATGGTATACAAATGATTAATTTCCTTTAAAGAATTTTTAAATATTAAGCTCTATTGTAAATACAGGTGTTATTTTTTAATTGAAGATTTTTGCTGTCTATTTTATTGAATAAATACAATACGCGGTCCTATATAGTGTAGTCATAGTGCAACTTATATTTAAATAAGATACCGATCTTCACAACTAAATACATACTTACAATTTAAAATAAAAATTAATTATTTTTGAAAACTAAAGATTTCAGGCATGTTCCTTATAAATATGATCTTTATGCAACTAATCATTACATAATTGATTTTAAATAGTTTTATAACTATTTAAAATCAATTATAACTCTGTCACATTTTATCAAATCAAAACTCAATTGAAATGAGAAAGTGAAATGATTTTTAAAACACGCAAGAAAATAGAAAAGCAATTGTATAATAATAAAAAGAAAATAGAAAAATTTAATAAAAAATTAGTGATGAGACCAAAAGCATAAGTTAATACAAATCACTTTTGTTTCACTCTGTTAAGATTGTTTCTTTATCTTAAAATCTTTATAATAAAACCACCTCAACCGGAATGAATCATATAGTAAGTTAGGGATATAATATTTTTTAATTCACAAGTTATATATAAAAAATAATTTACATTTAATGAATTAATTTTGATATACTTGCATAACCAAGTAAAAAAATCAGTGTTCTAACAATCATAAAATTATATTAATTCTAGTCTTGGAGTTATATTCAGAAAATGTTACATTGTCACTGACAGCTTTTGGTTTAGCAGAAGTATAAGAACTCCAATCTTCATTTGACAGTTAAATATTTTAAGTCATAAATAAATAATGAAAAATATAGCCTGAAAATGTTAAATAAATGTACTCTTGTAAGTATCAATATTTATAAAATTTTTTTTAGCATTTATTTATTTTATTAACACATAAAAATAATAAACAAAATAGACCCTTAGACATTTTACAAATGAAATTTAAAACAAATGCAAGTGTATTAATAATATTAGATAGTCCCTTTTGTTAATGCTTAACAATTTTGTAAGCAGGGAACAATAGGTATAAAAAATTAGCGTGAAAGCTAATCATAATTGAAATAAATATATATAAATTTTAGTCACTTAACATATCAAAGAAAATATATTCTTGAGAAACTCGTACCTTAAAATAATTTTCTTACTTTCTGAAGATTATTTGATGCCATTTCCAAGTGTGTATAAAAATATACTGCATTTACAGGATGTGCAATGTTTTGTTTCCCAAAGAAATCATTTTCACAAAAAGTGTTTACACTATAGTGTTTCGTTTTGATTTTAAACTTAATTATATGAAAAATTTTCACAACAAAAATATTAGAATTTATTATGGCTGCAAACGAGTGATAGCATTAATACAAAATAATTTACTATTAAATTATGTAATTGGAAATAAGAGAATTGCATACATAAAACTAAAATATTTAACTTAATTACAACATTTAAAATACAATGGAATCAATTATGCTTTACATTGTAATTTTAAATTTTCATTTTATTTGTAAGAAAGCATAAAATATTTGTGATCACAAATCATTGTGGAAGATTGATCAAACATCATGATCTTTCATTTTTCTTTTTCAAAACAAGTAGTGGTTAAGGTCTGATGAATAAACAGAAATCTATTTAAATTATCTTTTAATATAATTACTTTTCTTTCAGTTTCTCCGTAAAATCAAAAAGATATGTTCGAGCCAGATATAGTGTTAGAATAAAAGAATGAAATCATTTATATTATTGAAATAAATAAGCATAATACACTTGGATTATATATAGAAAGCAATATGTTATTTTTTATTTGAATTAGATAAGGAAATTCAGTATTCAATATAAATTATGATGAAATAACTGTTTAATTTCTGACACCTTGATTAAATAACAAAATGATAACACTTAAACACTCTGAATTTTCACATTTGTTTTTATAATTGATAAATAGATAGTTAGAAGGAATGAACATAGAAATTAGAAAATAATTTTACCTATTGGGAAATATTGTTTCAGGGGTAAATAAAAACACTAAAACAATATAGAAGAACAATATAAAAAAATTACAATTTATTTCATATGTGACACAAGATAAAGAATGAAAACTTAAAATGAATGTAGCTATTTCAAAGAATATGCTTATTTTGAGCAATATTTAAATTATTTAAAGAAATATGCATTAATGTACCTTATTACTGAGTTTTACTCAGATGCAGTTTTTCACTTCAATGGATATAAATGGGGCATAATATACAAAAAAAAAAAAAAAAAAAAAAAAAAAAAAAAAAAAAAAAAAAAAAAATCATCATTTTACTAAGCCATGTGTTAAGAAATGTCGAACAGGAATTTCTAAATTTTTAAAAATTATTTTAGGAAGTTAGGAAAAAGTTCAGTAAATAAAAATATAACTAATGAATTTGTATCATGAAAACTTCAATTTATTTACCAAGAGATAAACAAAGATAATGAAAAATGAAGTAAATCATGAGTCAGGAAGTCTAAACATAAATGGGTGGGGGGGAAAAAACTTTTTTCCTAATTTACATGGCTTAGAAGCAAGTTAGTACTTTACATAAGAAAATGCTTTTGTTTCAGTCTTAGATACTTATAACGGGAGATAAATATACTGTTGAATTAGATAACTGAATATTTCTGCGATTTATATGCTAATGATAAAAAACACTCTATATAATGATAAAAAACACAAATTATTTGTAACTTTTACTTCCTGGTAATGTATTCATTGAGTTGAACTTTGGATCGGAAGAAATATATTATGGAAATTAAAATAAAAAGTTTAATGAATCAATATACATTAAAAACTGATAATAATTTTAATATACCAAGTTATATTATTTCTAAACATGAATAACTCAAAAGAAGTAAAAGCTATGACTTACCGTTTATTTCTGTTAACTTATATTACATTTGTATAGATTTTTATGATTATTAAGATCTTGAGATTTCCATATTGATGTTAGATTATATAAAATTATTTGGTAACTTGCATTATGGTTATTTCACATGTATTTTTTGTTCTGATGACTTTGTGGAAAAGAATAAAATTTTAGTCACAAATCATTTGTCAAGACTAAGTATTCAAAAAATAAAACTGCAGAAATTTATTTAAATTGGTTATCCATTTTTTTATCTTAATAAAGTTTTCAACAATAAGAACAAACTATTATACTGGTTGTTTATTGCAGCTAAAAATATTATATTTTCATTATAATTTTCATTAATAATCTTACCCAATCACAGACGATTAAACTACAAAACCTAAAGTCGAACTCTTTTGTTGACTACTTTCTTTTCTTTTTAAGAAAAATAAGTATATTCAGATTTAGAAGAATGGTAAGAAATGCATGACAAATAATTCTCTGCTTAAAACCAATGGCTAGAATTTGCATTACATGTAATTTAATTTAGCCTTAGAAACAAAGAGTTTCAGAGATACCATGATTCTCTTAACTAAAGTGAAAGTTGAATAGTTTGTGCTATGGCCTTCAGTTCAAACTTTTTTATTTCTAATGATGGGCACCCTTGAGCAAGTAAGTACATTAACCCATTTGCCACAATAAGGCCGGAAACTGCTGCTCATTTTATCGTTACCTGGTGGGCACCAGTGAATCAAGTCACGGAGGTATGAGTAGCATCGCCCACGCCACACCACCACAAACCTGTTTATAGGGAAGGCCACATTCATCCATCATCTGAGGAAAGGACAAAAAACACAGAGAGAAAAAGAGAAAGTACATCCATACCCGAGCCGGGATTCGAACCCAGGTCCTCCCCATCCGTAGTCAGTTATACTAACCACTAGACAGGTTGGGCGGCAGTTCAAAGACTTGTGAATGTGAATTTCGCCAGTCAATTGAATGCTTGTATATAGTGCCCTGGAATTCTCTTTTAAACTTGAGGACTTGTTTGAATTAGTAATTGGAAGACAAAAATAAAAATTAAGCAATAATTCCTCTTACTAACTTTCAATTGATGGAGAATAATTGATTTTTAGATAACTTAATTCAAATGATGATATTATTATAGCAAATATGTTAGAGATTATAATTGGCAAAAACGTAATGAAAACACAGAATTATGATTTAAGGCTTGTTTATCATTCAACAGTAATTTTTTCCATATAAGGGTTAATCAGACAAGAACTTACAGCAAACATAAAACACAGGAAATAATAAGAGTTCGCGAAGGTTTGATTTTTCTAAACTGTAATACATATATATGATACAAATAGATAGATTAATCACGAAAAACAGGATTAAAAATTTATACAATTGATTATTTTGAGCTATATTTTTAAAAGTTTTTGTGTATATTCAACTTTATTCAAATGCATATTCTTAAGAATACGAATAAATACCATACATCCAGGGGCTTGAGCGGCTACCAGGCGCGTCGGCAGGTGGTGGATAGCCGAACGTCCTGTAGTGGGATGGCTTCGAATAAATAATAAGAAGCTGCGAACCAACTCCCGTAACCCTGGTGTTATGCGACCCCTGCCTAGGGTGAGTGGCACTGCCGTTACAGTGTCTTAACGGAGCCTCTAGCTGCCTGGCGGACCTCTAGAGTATTTTGCCTTGCCCAGCATCTCAGGAAATACTGGGTTGACTTTTACTTTACTGAGTTTTTTACTTTTGGGTGTTCTGGCAGAGAAAAAGGTTGTTCTTTCTGACTCTGAGGTCGGAGCTACTAATGTTACTGCTTTTGCAGGTGCAACTCCTGAGGTAGACTTGTCTTCGGTAGACAAAGAACTCCAGGGGAAGATAATAAAAGGAGCAGAAATGGATCCCACCAACGAGGAAATAGAAATAACCTCCGACTTGTCTTCTACATCTAGAAAGAATTAGGAAGCTATTAATAGCATGACTGCCTCTATAGATAAAATAAATATAAAGAAGAACAGGCTTTCTGATGCTCAAAGAAAGAAGCTTGTTCAAGAAAGGAAAATCGCTAATGGTATTTGGGTTGAAAAACCAAAGGGCAGAGGCGAAAAAAGATAAAATACCAATATGGAGCAGAGCACAGCGTCGAAGATTTTTAAGATGGCCAGGCCTGGAGGTGAAACCTACCGGAGAGTTCTCACGGCAGTCTACAGGCTGTGATTCCTGAAAGACATCCGGACAAACGTCTATCTGAAGACTAGGCTGTAGACCTCGAACTTTTCATTAGGGAGAAAATAGGAAGTAATGATGAGGGCTTTGCCTGCACCTTCCTATCTTGCGAGCTGGAGTCCAGGGCTCTTATTATCATTTGTGCAGATTTGGGAGCTCTAAGTGGCTGGAACAGACTGTCAGTGATATAAACCCCTGGCAGGAGGTATATCTTTTGGTGAGTGAGGCAAGAAAACTTGTCAGAACCACTAAAATCATTGTTAAACTCCCAAAAGTTTGCATTAAACTAGATCCTAAGGTGATCTTGAAAAAAATTGAGGCACAAAATGGTGGGCTGACCTCAACTGAGTGGAATGTTCTGCACAGGAAGGATGACCCATTAGTACAGACCATCGTTCTTAGTGTGCCTGAGCTGGAAGCGGCTACGCTTGGTAGAAGAAGTTATAAATTTTATTTCGGACTTCACTAAATGCAAGCCAAAGTCCTCGACAAAGTACCCAAAGGTGATGACGGTGGATGATGACTTCAGGCCAACCTTTATCACAGTAGAAGTGGTACTTCTAACCTCTGCAGGAAATTTCTTGCAGAGGGCTTTCACTTGGCATTGATTCAGGAACCCTGGTTAGTCAAGGGTAGAGTCAATGGCTTTAAAGGTACTAAACTCAACTGTTTTGATGGTCTGAGCCATCTGGCTCAGACCATCAAAACATCCATTTCGATATAATCTCTAACATGGGCATTGACCGTAGATTCAGGGACCCCAAACGGATCAACTGGAAAAAGTTTTAGTAGGAACTTATGGGACTGACTCAGCTGGGATCAAGCCCTATTAGAGATAACAGAACGTCCTCAAGTGAATATTCTTAATTCCATTTACAACAACTGCCCTGTTCACAACAGGAGAGCTAAACCCCAATGTGTTTGGTGGAATGACTCTCTGGCAGCTGACAAGGCAAAGGTTAGAAAGTTCTTTAATAGAGCAAAAAAGCATGGGAGGAATGGGATAATTACAGAATGGTATTCACCAATTACAACAAGAATGTTAGGAGGTGCAAAACTGACACCTGGAGAAAGTTCTGTGAAGAGGTAGATTCCATCTCTGAGGGGGATAGACTCTAGCATATCCTTAGAAGGGGAGAACCAATCCTGGTTGGCACCTTAAAGGACGAGGATGGTTGTTTTTCAAACACTGGAAAAGCGGTTATGGAAATTAAGACTAAAACTCACTTTCCAGGAGCTAGGGATAATGATGGCAATGATGGTCTGCACCATATTGGCTCTTTAATCAGAGTCGATAGGGGTGATTGGGCTTATCCAAAAATATCCTCAATTATAATAACGTTGGGTGGGCTATTTCCACCTTCAAGCCTCTGAAGAGTCCTGGCCCTGATGGAATTATGATCATCACGATCGAGAAGGTTGAAGAGTTAATCATCCCTGTGCTGCCTAGAATATATAGAAATAGCCTTGCTATGGGGTACATCCCGAAAACTTGGCAGAAGACTAGGATTGTTTTCATTCCTAAGCCTGGAAAGGAATTGTATGGCTAGGCTAAGTTCTTCAGACCAATTAGTTTATCCTCTTTTCTCTTAAAAATTTTGGAGAAAATTATTGTTGGGATTACTTGAAAAGTAATTGACCCTTGCATGACCTACAATTTGCCTATCAGCCAGGCAAATCTACGGAGACAGCTTTACATCAGCTTGTGTCCAAGATTGAAAACTCTCTGGAAATAACTTTGGCTGCTTTCCTGGACATTCAGGGAGCTTTTGATAATATCTCACATCTATCCATAATTAATGCTCTACGAGCTACAGGGATCAACAATATTTTGGTTAAATGGATTGAGATCCTACTTATAGATAGAATTATTCAACTGAATATCTTTGATGAATCACTTGAGAAAAAGATTACAAGAGGCTGTCCACAAGGAGGTGTTTTATCACTTAGTTTTTGGAACCTAATAGTATACAATCTTTTTAAATATCTCAATGATATGGGTTACTATACGCAAGGTTATGCTGATGACATTGTCATTCTCGTCCTTGGTAAAGAATTCAAAATAACTTCTCAGCTAATGCAGAATGCCTTAACTTATGTAAGTAAGTGGTGTTTAGAATGGAATCTGATGGTTAGTCCTCAGAAGACCAATCTTGTACTTTTTACACGCAAAAAGAAATGGATGGGTTTTACCATCCCTAAGCTTTTTGGTGTATCTATCAATGTTGCTACTGAGGTGAAGTATTTAGGCTTATTTCTTGACCAAAAACTCATCTGGAATAAGCAAATTTATTGCAAGATCAACCAATCTAAGAAATGTATTATGATATATAGAAGAATGCTCGGTAAAAACTGGGGTCTTCAACCAAAACTGATGTTTTGGATGTACACTGCTGTTATCAGACCTATCATTACGTATGCCTCCATTGTCTGGTGGTGCAAGTTGGAACAGAAAACTGTGAAGGACAAGCTAGGAAGTCTGCAAAGATTGGCCTGCCTGTGTATCACAGGAGCTGTTTCCTCTATGCCTACCAGAGCTTTGGAGATTATTTTAGATTTGACTCCTTTGGACATCTTCATATGCAGCACTGCTAGAATGACTGCATATAGAATGATGCTACA
Source organism: Latrodectus geometricus (assembly GCA_026290005.1). NCBI lineage: Eukaryota > Metazoa > Arthropoda > Arachnida > Araneae > Theridiidae > Latrodectus > Latrodectus geometricus. The sequence continues at coordinate 1,711,451 of JAPDSC010020712.1, read as the reverse complement.
AAAGCAAAGGTATGATAAGCCTTTGTCTAAAGGTCATACCAGTATTACCAACAAAATAAAGGACCCTATTCATATGATGCCTTCTGACAGCATGGAGAAGACCTACGTGTTTGACAGACCTTTTGAGGTTGCTTTTCCAACCAGGGATGAATGGACTGAGAACACAATAAATCTGGATACCAATTATCTCGTCTGGTTTACGGACATTCTAGGAAAGATAATTTCTCTGGACTCAGGGTGCATGGTGTTTTTCTCTCACTCTATGTGTTTACATACTTGAGGACAAATGAAAATATTTATATCTCAAAAGTAATAGGTGTGATTGCTTGAGACATAAAAAGCTGAAATACAAATCAAAATGATTAATTTCATCTAATAATAGAAATTGGAATGTTTCCAATGGTTTTACAATAAACTTTCTTGCAGTAAAGTGCAACTTTCACACATATTTACTATGAAATTTCTTTATGTAAAAATTTCAAAAACAGTATGGGTTAAATTGCTTTCAATTGCAGGATTATTATTAGTAATAACAATGCACTATTTACACATTCCAGTTCCACAGTATTAATATTAAATAGGCATAAAAATTCCATAATCCTCATTGTTAGTTATGCAAAATCATAGGTTAGTGTTGATAAGATACACAGAAGCTATTGCCTTCATTCACACATGAGATTTGCAAGAGACTTTGATAAGTAGTCTACTAAAATAAAAATGTCAGTAATTTATACCATTTTAGTATGCATTAATGTGCTCTTACTTTAAAACTGAAAATAAATTTATAGAAGATCAAATTGTATGAAAACAAAATGAATAAAATAAAAATTTCCTTGAAATACATTTTCATACAGAATTAGTTTATTCATTGGTCATAGCAAGCCAAATTTTCAAATTTTTGGAATTCTGCACATATTCTTAAAAAAGATATAATCTAGTAATGCATTTTATTTTGTTCTGATAATGGATTTCTGCTTATTTCATATTAAAGTAACATCTTAATATAATATTCAATTGTAACTGAGTTTGGATGCATTTTAATTTGTTTTCATGGTTTTAGTAATGATAAATGTACATAGTTTACAAAAAAATAGATAAATAAAATAAAATAAAATAAAATCCATGGAACGCAGAGATGAAAACAAAAGTTCAAATTTTGGTATTAGGAAATTTGATCTCTAAAACATTTATAAATTAATCACCTATTCTGTACATTAATTAGGGAATATATAAAAAAAAATTTTCACAACATGATATAAAGTTATTTAATTAAATTTAAGGTAAATACACCTACTTTAAAGGCATTTGATGCTAGTTAATTCATTTGATATACCTATATATTTTTTAAAATAAGAAATAATTATTATATACATTTTATAAATCACACCAAAAAAGTAGCTTATTACAGTTCAAAGGCTTAGTAAAACAATTAACAATTTGAATATAACTGGTGTTTCCATAAACTTTTTATTAAGAAAATTATATTGTAGAATTTATTGAGAGAAATTTTAAAAACTGATTTTCCTGCACTTGTTTTGATTCTGATAATGAGTAAGTACTTAGTAAATTTTGACATTTAAAATCAAACAAACACCTACCCTTTGGTTGATATAAACAAGTTGTATAACTGGTAAACCATAAAATATGGCTATAGTAAGCAAGTTCCTATAAAAAAATTAGCACAATTATAATGAATAAATATAATTACATCGGTCACAAACTTTATAATAACACTACATGTATTATATTATTAGTAGTAGAAATTTCGAGAATAAGATTTAAATATGTACATCCAAGAAAGGCTTAGTTTACTTAGAAATTTTCCATTACATATTATTTAACTGTGAAAAATAACAGTATGTGGGTGAATAATGAGTTTAAAATACAAATAAAATCAATACTCAATTTTGTAAGAGTACTTTCCACAATAAACAAATAAATAAAATATCGTTAAATTTTTATTCTCTTACTATTGAAATCTTTGAGTCATAGAAAGCATAGTTAACAACATTATCATAAATACTTTTGGAATGAAAGAAACATTGATCAGGTTTAGATCCTAGAAATATTCACAAAAACAAGAATAACAAATATGAGTGGACAAAAAAATTTAAAAGATTGTGAGTTTTTGGACTAACATACTTCCTTGTACCCAGAATTGGGCTCTACCAGAAAAATTCATGTGTAAAAGAATTTGTTTTCCCTAAAATATTTATAAAGTTTCTAGTTGGTTATTTGATAGATTGCTGGATAGTCAATTATATAAAAACTCTTGTAAGTTTTTCATTATCCACAGAATTTTGATAGACATGTGGGCTTTACTAAATTTTTGTAAAAAAGGAAACCTGATAAACTTCCAAGCATTTACTGCAATAGATGTACATAAAGAAATAAAAAGGCAGTATTCACTAAATTGTTCAACATTGGTTAAATTTGGACCACTTCATAATTTCTCCAAAGTCAATGGTTAAAAAAGGATGTAATTTTTAACATCACATTTAGAACAGCTAAACAGATGAAGCCTGTTATAAGCCTTTTTGTAACATCTAACATGAATAACTGTCCAGGAAGAACTTTTCATACATTTTGGTCAGTATTTATATGTTGCTAAAGAAAATCATTTCATAACATTGCAAAAACAGAAGTATTTCGATATTTAAGGCTGCCTTGCCAAATACTGCATTCTGCCACGTTCTTTGCCAAACCTAAGCGATTACAGTCAAAGCATGGTAACCCACCTAACAGGACAATGCTGTCATTGTGCTGAGTAATGATGACTTGTAGGTGGAGCTATTGATGTCACGAAAAAAGAGTGATTGGATGTAGCATAAGCAGAGCCATTGACACATAGGCTACATTTTTTGAGTTCTGATATCTTTTGTTTTTAGTTAGATTTAGGATTTTTTTAATAATATTTAGATCAAGCTTTTATATCAGCAATGCAACTGATACAAGAAAAAAAATACCAATTTGTCGTTTGTAATTTTGTAGACAGACTTTATCATAATTGTATCTCACACAAGCATAATGTTAATAGGAATCAATTTCATTGCTTAATGATATTTCATAAATGTTTAACACAAGAGTATTATAACAGAATTTGTGAAGTTAAAAACTGACTCTTCTAACATTGAAATGTATATTTAATTTTATTAGTCATATTTTAACTTATTTTATTGATATGTGAAATAAAAACCACATATCACAGGCTTTAGAAATCTTAAACTTGAATGTAATTAACTGAAATTCTCAATTATTTGTTGTTTCATATTTAATTGTGATGTACATGAATATTTATGATGAGAGAAGTTCTCAATACTGTACATTTTTAATATTTGAAATACTATCATTTAATAAAACAATGTCTTATTATATAATAGAAAAGATATATATAAAATAATTCTTAGCATTTCTGCACATCAAAAACACATTCAAATATTAAAAGTGTTTCATCAGAATTAGTAAACATTCATTGATAGAAAAAAATCAAAACTTTTTTAGTGTTATTGAAAGTATAACATAAAAACAGCCATTTACCATATCTTACATTCAAGTTTCTCTGCAGATCTTTAATAAATACTTTTGTTGTTATAATTTAACTATTTAACTCATTTTTTAAATAAAATAATTTTATTAATACATGTGGTACTAGTGATTATGATACTTCAATATTAATACTTGATGTACATTTAAAAGAAAAAATTTAATTAAATATCTTATGACCATTAGTATTACTTGCCTGCTACAAATAAAATTATTTACTCAAACTCAACAAATATTTTTAAAGTCTGTGAAAAGAGAAATCAAATTATTTTAATTGGAGTTTGCAAGGTAATTTAAGTACTTATTGATGTTTTTCTGTATTTTTTCTGAAACTAATTTTAAAATCACTTTTGCTATATTATATCCTTATATTCGATAATTATGTATACTTAACGAGTAAAAATTAGCATATTTATTATTATTTTTATATAAAAATGTGTAATATATTGCATAAGTATTATTAAATATCATAATTTAAATATGTATTTTCATAATCATCAAATTTAAATGCATGTAATAAAGGATTTCATTTTTTTTTAAATTAAACTAGCGAACCAAATATTTTTATCATGAATATTTGTATGCTGAATTTATTAACCACAGATTTTTTGCAATATGGCATAAGCATTTACACATTTCCCATTACTCAAGAGATATAAGCTATGGAAACTTAAAACATTATTTCTTGTCAATGCAATAAGACATTACTAATTATTATGCAACATTTGTAGAGCCTATAATTTAATCTTCACGTTTTTTACTCAACTTGCATTCAATTTGACATATATGCAAATAATATTTATTTTCAATTATTTCACTTTATATAATTTTGTTTACATATTTGTAGGATTATGTAAGATATAAAATAGTTACAAATATATATATATATATATATATATATATATATATATATATATATATATATATGTTACCGTGAAAGTCCGAAATCTGGAGAATGTCGACATTCGCTGGTGAATGTCCACATTCACGTAGTCGCTTAGTGTATGTCCGAAATATTTGCTAGATATCCTCATTTCTCACTTACACCGGCAAATGTCGACATCCACAATGCACTAATGGTGAATCTTGAATATGCGTTTCATCTCTCCGTATCCGGAGAGGAGAAATGCAGATTTGCATTTTCTTATCTCAATATTTCAGGCGTGAAAAACGTCACATGTGTGACGTAACTTATCGCCTCTCTTAGAAAGGAGGAGTGACCAATCACGGTGAGTAGAGGAAGTGTAGAGGATTTTTAACCTGCGGGACAAACCTGACAACAAACAAATTAAATGCTCTAGGCCGCACCTCTTTGTTGACGTTGCCTTCTGTTATCTCCTTTTCGAGCTCTTTAATCATCTTTTCAAATTCCACCAAAGCTTGTCTGTGATTGTCGACATATACCGGCGATGGTCCGAAAGTGCAAGAAATGTAATCAATTGTACGGTCTTTCACCAACGTTTTTGGTATGTGTTGACATTCACCGGTGAATGTCGACATTCTCTGATTTCGGTCTTTCACGGTAACATATATAAATATATATATATATATATATATATATATATATATATATATATGCAAAAAAACTGCGAAGATGTGAAATAATTAAAAATCAATTTATAAAAAGCCTTTATCAATAATTAATGATATATGTTTTCAGATCTTATTACAAAAATCTACACAACCTGCATATTTATTTTTGTGCAAAAGGAATGATTTTTACAGGAAATTTTCCCACACTTTTTTGAGAAATATTAAGTGCAAAGAGCACAGGAAGTTAAATTGCTTTTCATGCATCTGGTAATATAAAATCGATCTACAAATTAATGGGAACATCTCAAGTCCTTAAGCCAGAATACTTTTTGTCAGTATAAAGTAAGCAATTATAAAACTGTTTATCCAAAAAAAGATGTAAGTTTCTGTTTTTCCAGGGCATGGGAATTTATTTTACTTGAAGGAAATATTTAACAGAAATGAATGCAATATAATCTATAGATACATTTTATAATATTGAACAACAGTTTTAAATATTTTATTCTTTTAAAAACGGCACTACACACAAAAGAATATACTTAATGTATTTATGAATTTTCTTAGAAAACAGTGTGCATACAATACTTATTTCATGAATATTTAAATTTGTACTTATGCTGTTACTTTTAATAAGTAACTCATAATGAGAATATTTTGCAAATAACAAAAGCACCTTCTTTAAAATAATTAAAAATGTAGTGTGAGTGTGTGTCTAGAATTTGATTAAGAAATGTGTAATCTCTAAAATTGAAAAACTCTAGAATTTGGATTAAGAATTTGTCAGGAGAATAATCAGACCTTATTTCAAAGTAAATTTTTTTAAAAAAATTAGCAAACAATCGCATAATATTGTTCAATGACTTGAATACCATAAACAAAAAGTGTTAAATTATTAACTATGGCTAGCAGATATGATTATTCAATATAAGTGTTACAGTAACTTTTTCATCAGACTAAGAACATCAACAGCTTTTAAATATTGGATTACATTTGAAAAATCTTCCTTGCTTTTGCCAAAATGTATATGTAAAAGATAGGAATATTAAAACCTCAGAAGCATAAAACTGCTGTTTTTAGAATGATTATTGGTAATACAAGTATTACTATCATTTTCGTAAATAATGTATTGTTTTATCCTAATCAATAAAATGGGGATTATTAAAATAAATGAGTAAAAATAAATTTTTCATGCTTCGGATGACTACAACTGTCAACATTTAATTTCATTTAAAAGTTTTAATTTATCATACAGTTAATTCCTTTCTTTTTAATGATTTGAAATTAAATACTGGATTTAAATTTGTTTTATCACCAGAAATCTTACAAATTTTTGAAATATATGAGACTACAAACAAAGAACAAATGAAATTGATAAAATAAAAACAAATTAATGATATTATTTTAAATAAAGTAAATTTATAGAATATAAGATTAGAAATATTATATTAAAAGTGGTTAGATGATCAATCTATTTTAATTTCAGAATTAATTCTTTACAAATTTTATGCAATTACAAAAAAAGATAAATTTTATAATCGCTCTGTTATAAAATATTACATTTGTTAACCTCGTGAACGATTTATTGATCAATTATATGAAATTCTTTTTACTAAAGAGCAAAAAGTTGAAAATATTTATCATTGATTATAATAAGCGATTTTAAACATTAACATGTTGTTATATTCTAAATATATTTGTAAACGTTTTTCACATATGCTTACATTATTACACTTGTACCATCATTGGCCACATCCCTTTTACACACAAACCTTTAGGTTTGTATTAAATAAGAACCATTGTTAAAATTTACATAATAAGGTTACGTTTCACATTTAAGCCATAAATTCCATAATACCCTCAGAAAACACTGAATTGTACTGATGTGTATATTGAAAACACAAGTCCAACTACCTCTTGTAGTTCAACAGTAACTGAGAACAAACACGGGAACTTACACTTTTTAAAACTCTGTCCAATCACTAAAACTAGCTGTTATTTTAGGACAACATGAAAATCTGGTCATATCAGCCAAACTTTTAACGACATTTATTTTTATTTACGAATTTGAAAATGACTATATACAAATATGTACTGACATAGTAATGAGTTTCTTAGTCAATTTTCAGAAAACAAAAACTAGCCACTAGTGTAAATATGAGACATAGAAACAAATGATCAATTATAAATCTGTAGAACACAAATTTAGTTCAATATTTTTCTCAAGTTAAAAAATATGAATTGCATATATAAAATGAGCATTTGCTGGGTTTTAATGGCCAAAATTGTGAGATTAGAAAACAAATCGAAATTTAATATCTTATTCTAAATAATAATTGCTCAAAATGAATTTTATAACAAAATTGACAAATCAGTTTTATGACAGGAAATTTGACATATACAACTCTGTGTATCATAAAGAGAGAAATTTATTTGTTCTTTAAGACTAATACCTAATATGTATTTTCAACAAAAAACATTGTTTCCGATTATCATTAAATTTAAATTTTAGTTTTCTTTAAGAATAAATTAATTGAATATGGAATTAACAATATAAAAATTATATTTTTTACAGAAATTCTTACTATCTGCGAAGAATTAACAAAATGATCGATATTTACATAAAAAGCAAAACAATTTTTACTTATAACAAGTCTAATGGAAACACACGAATGCATAATAGAGTATTCAACTGTGCAGCCATGGAGAATTTCAAATCAAAAAATATATATGTTCACTAAAAATTTGTTATCTGAAAAATAAAATTTGGCACCTGGTAAAATTCTACCTGTCACCTCAAATTATGTGTTATTGTATATAAAGATATCAATTATTGCTAAAGAACAATTATTAAAAGACAATTTCTATCATTTAAAAAATAAATAAATTTGAAAAGGTACATTTACAGAAAACAAACGTGACATTATTAGAAATTTCCCAGTCTGGAACATGCAGATACATTTATATTCAGAAATGTTGTCTGGCTAACACAATTCCTCATATACACATATTGGTTTTATCTTTCCTATTATATAAATTTCATCTGGCCGAATCACAAGCACATATGCAATACACATAATTTTATTGATTCTGGGGATAGTATAATCATCATTTCATAGTATAGTGATATAATTTTGTATAATAATTTGTCTCAAAAAATCCTGCATTAACAACCGCTCTAGAATGATTTTCTATTCAAAAATACTTTCTACAAGAAATCCATTATAATCATTACCTTTAATCCAAACAAACTGAAATCATTAGCAAAATTTCTACTACAGATTTTTCAAAATGGATAATTAGTGAAGACAAAATCCTTTGTAATTTCACCAAGAAAAATGTTTGATTTCTAAGTAATTTATTTTGAATATAGTTAATGATAAATTTTTATCAATGATTGCTAAGCAAATTCGATAAAGTATTAGTTGAATTCCTTCAAATAAATAAAATTTATTTTAACTTATTTTTTATTGACAATAATTTTTTTAGTGTTTAATTTGCATGCCATGAAAACAAGAATATAAATTGTACTGAGTATACTTATTTATAATTAAAAAAATTTAAAATTAAAAGAAATTTTGAAAAACTAGATTTTATTTTTAATACCTAAATCATTGTTTAATAAGATTAGAAGTATATTATATCAATATCTCTTAAGAATGAACAAGGCTGAATGCTCACCATGAATACACTTTTGATCTGTCACTTAGATATTTGTCTCTTTTTCTTGCCAAATCAGAAACAACCAATAAAGTCTATAAATAAAACATCTATTTTGAAGAATAAATAATCCACACAAAGGCTAAATTACAACTAATACATAAAAAAGCAGCAAAAATACATATGTAATACCTAAAAAATTACTTAAGAAAAGTTAGCACGCATAACATTATAAAAATTATAAAACTATTTATTCAGTACTATAATTTCTCTTTGAAAAGTGGTAAAAATATAGGTAATTAAATGGTGTAATGTCATTCTATTAAGATTCTTAATAAGACATACACTCTTTAACTAAAAGACAACTAACCCATAAGATTATTTAGAATCAGTCTACAAGCATTTTGAAATAATAGATAAACATGACAAACTAATTTCTAGAAATTATTTTCAAAATATGTTGATTATATCAGTTTTATTTTGATATAACTTGCAAGTAAACAATGCAACACAATTTTGATATACTTGTATAGATATGTGTGTGTATTTGTGCACGTATACATATATTTATAAGTGTATATATGTTATTTGTGGCATATAACAGACACATTATTTAATATAAATATAATACATAATTCAAAAACTAATGCAACAGTTAAACATTAAAATTTTATTTTTCATTTTATTAATAAACAATCAGTCCGCACTGATGTAGCATCAATATAAAACACACCTATGTTGCAGAATTTTTTTATTTCGCAAAAAAAATAGAAGACAATGCTAGCTTTTAACATGTAAGCAAGCAGTGAATTTCTACACTGCACTAGTTTGAGTTGTCTAATAATTTAAAAAATAGTTTTAATAAAGATTCTTTGTTTATTACTGGAACAGAATAAATTAACAAGTTAATTGAAAAAGTTAGCAAGCTCTTATGCATATTTCTGAACACTTATCTCACTTCTATTTTACAAAATAAACTTTTATATTTTACAAAATAAATAAAATATCAGAAGTAAATTTTCATGAAATTCCATTACTGAGGAAATAAAATATTGGTAATTTTGTTGGGATTTAAAGATGACATATTATTATCTATATTTCCAAAGGAAGAGATAATTCTAAACACTTGTGGTAATTCTTCTTTGAAATGCAAATAGGCAACTTTCATTTCATAAAAGAATGATTAATGTTTTCATGAATTCATCACCAAAGTAGAATTGACATTAAATTAAAGATGTTATGGACAATTTTGTTTAGCAACATCTTTAACCTAATGCTACAATTTCGTATAATAATGTAAAAATATATTTTTCTTAGCAATTAAATTGATAAAACAATTTTTCTTATAAAAAAAATTTACAAATAAAACTTATTTGGAAAACTATGAATTAACTTGCAAAGCAATAGTTTACAACATCCTATAATTAAATTTTTTTCAGTTTAAATGAACAAAAATAGTGACGATTTTAGTGTCGTTAATAATACTTTTAAGTCACTGACAAAAACATAAATTAATAGATTAAATTTATAACTCTGCTGGTAAAGAAAAAAGATATAATTATAGATATTCGCTGTGTATATCATATTAATTTTGTTTTTATTCTTACTAATACAATAGCTCTCAAATATTAGTTTATTATACAAATAATATATATTTATAATCGATAAATACATTGACAACTAAATAGTTCTTATAGGTACCATTTAAATAAATATGGTATTGCAAAAAATTTACCTCGAAAATAAAAATTACGTCAAAATAAAAAACAAAAGTTATGAAACAACATATGTATTAACATGACTGTTAAATGATTAAAACATAAAAACAATTTTAAATATTTTATGAAACACAATATCTGATTCTCCTAATTGAATTGGACCTGGATAATTTGCTTTAAGCTAATGGTATTTCGATAGCTATTTTTAATATAATTTTATATTAAATTAACCTATATGCATCATAAATTTTTATCTTACAATTTTTTCTGACAAAATTGCATTCTTTATCAATCTTATTATTTTGATCTTATTGAAGCTTGATTAATGCTTCTTAATTATTTTTACTGAAAAGTGGTTTTTCTTGCAAATTATTTTAGAAGATATAAAATCATACAAGATGATGAACTAAGCCAAATATAATTTTACAATAATATATTAATTAATTATATATAATACATAAATTTAATTTTACAATAATATTACGGGATCTCTTAATATTGCTACGACTCATAATAATGGAAGAACATTAAATGATATCATTGAATCAAAAATAAAGAATATATAATTGTTATTATCCTAATAATTTTAAATTCACAAAATAGAAAATTCGTCATTTGAAACATGGAAATAAAATTTTGAAATGATTATTCTTAATGTTGATATATTTATATTCTTAAGGGGTAAATATTATACTAGCTTAAATCAACTAATGTTCACTCATATAGTTTTCCAATAAGTTTCTCCAATTTTTTATGGAAAATATATACTATAATTTCTAAAAACATTATTTTTTTCAAATATCCAATTTACCGATAAATAATGAAGTATAAAAAAAAGTTTTGATAAAATTACAGACCTTTGTTCTGACAACATTTTTATCATGATCTGCATCAGGTAGTTTATCCATGTCCGTTTCATCAAAGCTAATAGGTGAACTACTTCTTCGTTCAGGAATGTTATTTAAAGATCGAGAATTACTTAGCTCAGAGGCAGACTCAGAACCTTTAAAACGATTGTGAAAAAATAAAGAAAAATAATAAATGAAATTATATCTTCCAATAAACAGTGAACAACAAACAAGGTATTAATTCATATATGATCACAATATAATTAAGTACTGTTAAGTGAGAATACTTGTATTTTGCAAACATTCTCTAACTCATGATATATTTGGTATATTATTTAATTTCAATTGACAAAAGGTTAGTCTTTTCCTTTACCTAATTATATTTTATTTTTCAACATCTAATACCTAATATGAAAGGACATTTTCATGAAATAGAATGAATTCTTAAATGAAAATGATTTGATAAGGATGAAACAAATAGTAAAAGGTATTAGTGTCAAAAACAAAGTCAACATCATTAGGCAACATTTTAAGAAATTTTTCTTAAAATGCTAAATATAATGACAAATGACAATTTTAAGGATTACATTGCTTGCTTATTTACTATTTATAATTTACAAAACTCAAATATCAATTTAACTATCTTCATTAAATTCATTTCTGGGTAAAGAATAAAGTCTAAATCATAAAAATAAATATTAGTAGCTTCATATTTAATTTATATAATATTAATAAATAAATCCCACAGTTAAACTCAGAAATAAAAATACAATCCCAAAAAAATTACTATCAATAAGAAAGCCTCAAAAGCTGCAATCTAAAGAATTTCAAAATTAGATTAATTTATATAAATACTTACGAAAAACATAAAAACTGTTAGGATTAAATTAAATCAACAGATATTAAATTATTTGATTCCTTTTTTTAAACAATTCAATAGATCTTAAGTTAATTTTTAAAAAATTTTAAACTTGGATTTAATAAATATTTTAAAAGCATTTTCTTTATTATCTTCAGAATAAAGTCATCTTAACAATGTAAATTTATGGTTACTATTTTTTTACTCTAAGAAAGAATTCACATATTTTATTAAATTTAAATAAACTGAATAATATCAGAGGGATAATAAGATATTCTGTTTATGCTGAGCTTACAAATTTTCTTTGTTTTCCTTCTTAAGGGTGACTGAAAATAAAAAGAAATTATATTTCCTACCAGCATTATAGTAGATAAAACAATTAAAACCGTTCAATAATCAATCGCAAATCACTGAGTTTTCATAAATACCATTGTGGCCTGACAGTAAACAATATGGATTTATCATAATCTGAAACTGCACTTCCATGAATAATTGATTATATATGTTTTTAAATATTTAATTTTGGTTTTTAATATTTTTCAGTTCTGTGATCAGTGCTCAAATTTTCTTGGTGTAACATACTACTTTTTATTAAGGAATAGGTCTGGAGTGCCATTTCTTCTTAATTTTGATCATTTTAAGCACTAGTTTTAGAGAAAACAAAACTTGGTAAAATGGCCAGCACATCTTGATGACTTGTGAAGTTTTCAAAGGCTTTCAAAAGATTTTCAAATAAGATAATGATCAGACTTAGAAATATGATTATAGAAATGCTTGTGAAAAATTACGATCTTTCCATGATCAGCAATGCACAGAGACTTAGCCTTAATCGAACAATCAAAGGACAACATCATTACTAAGATGAATATCCTATTTTTTGTAAAATCTAAAGACTTTTTACTACATTCTGTGAAATCAAAAATGCCATACGAATGCTACTATTATTACTGCTCCTCAGCTCTACAATTCATGCAGAATTTTGGCCTCTTTTGTCACATAGCTCCACTTTTTCTGATACTTTAACTCTGTCTTCCAATATTTGATCTTTTTTCTTCTTCAAATTCTCTTCCCTCTCATCCAGTCAACTCTTTCTTGGACATCGAACGTTTTCTTACCCTCCAGTCTTTCCGTAAATATTTTCTTTGCTGCTCTTTCACCACTCCTTCATTTCAAATGTGCCATAGGAATGCAATTTTACTATTTGCATCTCAACTCATATAATCACACACATGTATTACATATCCTTATAGATCAATGAAATCTATAAAGTATCTAAAATCCCACATAGGTGTCAACAAAACATCTATGGTGCGATCATCTTTTATAATACATATAAAAGACAGATGCATATTCATGATGGATGTGTTTTTGGTGCATTGATATATGTATTTGTACTGATGTATACATGTTAGATGCAATGTTAATGTTAGAGTGAATATAACTAAAATATCTACAGTGTCTGTACTCAAGATAACTATTAAAAGTACCGTGATGGATTCCAATTATTTGCGTTTCTGTATCTAGTAATATTAATGTAGGTATTTTTTAATTATTGTTTACTAGCTAAGTAACTGATAAACAAAGATAAAACTTTTTGTTTTTTTATGATAAATACACTATTTAAAGTAAATCATTACAATAAAAGTTGAATATAATATAAATTATATGTAAATAATATTATATATTACAAAGAAAATCTAATATAAAAAAACATTAGTTGAAGTTTTACTTTGATTTTAAGTTGTTAAAAAATGCATATTTAATGTAAAAAATTATATACCAATTTTATGCAGTAATTTTTGGGAGATCACTAAATCTTAAGATTAAAAATTTAAGAATGGAATAGAAAATACAAGAAAAAAAGTTTTACTACAAAAAAATTCTTCAAAAAAATACTAAATTGATATGTTTATCAAAATTAACTTTTATTTTTCTTATTATTATTAAAAAATCCTATCAAAACTTTAAAAAATTAACTTCTTGGTAGCCTTATTTTTTGTCTTCATATTTAATCATGATATACTGCATTAAAAACTTCCAGCTTTTTTTATACATATAAAATAAAATTCTAAATTAATTATACTGCATAATTTTGTCTTTCAAAGCAACTAACAGATTCTCATCATTTTGAGTGATACTTGATTGGGATTTCAGCTATTGAAATGCTTGAAAAAAATATCATGAATAATAATGCTAAGTCTTCAAGGAATTATCAATAGTAGGTTATCTAATGAGGAGCTTGTACTTGCTAAGAAACTGAGAGTTATCCACTTATGAAGCATATCAATTATATCTACTTTCATCAAAAATATTTTATTTAGTTTCAACACATATTTTGAAGTTTAGCAAACTTTAAAGTCTATGCTAGCATTTGAAATGCAGAAATTCAAATGGTTTAGTCAAAAGTAGTAAGTTATCAATAATAATGTGACATAAAGAATGAGTTTAAATTTTTTGAAGAATTGGTATTTAATAAAATATTCTCTACCATATTGGCCTGAATACTCAATGAGCAAGACAAGATTTTTTAATAGGTTTAATGTATAATAAAAGTATTTACAAAAATAAAACAAGTAAATATAATTTTGCTCAGAATTTAAAATTTTACATTTTAGAAATTCAAATAATTTCTTGTCAGTTTTTATAGCTATATTTTTTTACTTTAATTTACTAAAAAAATAAGCATTAGTGACATTCTTAAATGATTTATTATTGCTAATGAACGTCCAAATACTAAATATTTTGAATAATTTCTAATTTACAAATACTTTATGACTCCAAATACATAATAATAAAGTCAAATCGAATTAATCATATTTTGTTAATACTTGTAAACAGAATTTTCTATTTTTACTATTTCTTAATCAGTAGTCCACTGAAATTAAAGTTATTATTAAAAATACACTTTTATTATGTTCTATTACAGTTTAGGTATTTAAAGAAACAAAGTTAAATAACAAAATGAATTCTTTATGCAAATAAACAATGAAAATATTAATCTTTTCATATAGACTCTTAAAACTTTCAGTATTGTTAAAAATAAAGCTATAAAAATCTGAAAAAATGTGTAATATCTTTGCTGGAAGTTGGTAAAATGTGTTCCTGCTGAGTATAGTCTGTTTAGTATTCCACTGTGTATATAAATCCATATGATGTAAGTTTTTAAAATCTTTGATGTTTCTAAATTTTAAGATTTTTTACTTTAAATTTTTTTGAATTTAGAACTAAAAAATATTCTAAATAACTAAAATATTCTATTCAATATCTATAATAATAACTAAAATATTCTATTCAATATCTTGAAAAAAAATAAATAAAATAAAATCTGAAGTAAATATTTGAATAAAACTGCAAATTTATCATTAGTGTAATGACAAATTTTATTGAAATTATTTTGAATAGTAAATTAGCTATAGAAGCATGAAATAATTTACATTATTTACCAAAACCAAATTAAATTATTTTTTTATGATGGATAAATTATTAAATGCACTTTATAAATATTACATTAATAGTTATTAAAAATACAATGCAAGAACTAAAATCTTAGTATAATAATACAAGCGTTCTTTTATAAAAACCAAATTCTTATTCATTAACTTCATAGTTCATAACTATTTTATACTAATTACTGTTTATAACTTAAAAAGTATTTTAAAAATAGGTAAATAAATTATACATCAAAGATAAAGCAAAAATGAAAATTTGCTAAGGTAAAATAAAACAAAAAATGATTATTACTGATTTTTGAAAAAAACTTGACTGTTAACAAAATTATGCATGGAAAAATGAAATAAATGAAAATAAGATGTGATTAATTTATAATTATTACAAACTATTAGCATATTTTTATTCCTCAACAACCATTATAATATAATAATTATATAACATACAAATATAATCAAATTAGTCAATAAATATAATAAGCTTACAATTATCAAATATTTCAAAGAGAATAAATTTTTATATTGTTTATATCTTGGCCTTAAGAATTCATTTAAAACAACAAGTGATTTTTTTAAATGTAACAATAAATATTATATATCCTTTAATAAGAATAATAATAAAATTATTATGAATAAAATAAATGTAGCGATCCATAAAATATTCAGAAAGTTATACATTTTTTTAAACTGCATTATTAATTATTAAAAGATAAATATACTAACTATAACTTATTAAATTTTTGGATAAAAAAATACATCATTACAATATTTTAATAATATGAAACAATTTTCAGAAGATTAAATTTAAACTATTGGAACTATTGACTTATTAAAAATTTTCACGTCAATTTAAACTTAGAGATAACAGAGCACCTTAAAACTAAAAAGATATAGCTAACAAACTATTCATAAAAATAAAATGAAAACATTAAATTTAAATTAAGCACATACATAATTTACAAAAATTAATTTTCTAACTTATATTTTTAAAGAGTAAAAATTGGTTTAATAATAAATTAAACCAATTTTATCAATAGCAATGAAACGCCAAATTACATAGTTTGCATCTCTTTTTCTCAGTAGTATACAATAGTTTTAATCGTAAAGAATCAAAAAATAGCTAACAATTTTTCAATAAAATATGAAATATTTATAAATTCACATTGAAAAATTGAGTACAAAATAACTATAAAGAATAATTTTTGACCACCATTGTGATTTTTAAACTATTTTCAAACATAATGTACCACTTAATATAATTTTTATGACAAGCTAGATTGAAAAATTAATGGGGGAAAAATCTTTAAATGTATAGCTATAAATATTATATATGTCATGATACAAAGATAATTCAAAGTTAATAATTTATTAAAAGCAATTATTAAGACAATAAATACTAAAGGCATTGAAGTAAATCAATACTACACATAAATGACCTTTTTTAGCGTAATTTAATTACCAAATAAATTTTAATTGAAGTCAAATAAAATTTTAACTGAAGCTAAAAAAACTAATTTTATTTTTACTGACTTTAACAAGCACTAACTAAGCATTTGTTTTATATAAAAAAATAATTAATAAAGCTAACTCACCTGAAGAAGTACCATAATTTTGAATTGCAGGATTTTCAACGTCTAATAAAAAATCATTCAAGAAATTAGTTAAGTATCAAATTAAAATGAAATATTCTGTGAAGTTTCTGAGACAAAATACAAAAAAACATTAATGAATGGAGAATATATGAATTAATAATTAATCTAAATTCTAAAAAATAAAACATGCAAATAATGATATATTTTGTAATATAAAATACATAATTAGTCATATATTTAATAAATTAAAATTAAGAAAAATATCATTTTATGACAATGCTCAAGAAAAGTGAAAAATAAAAATAAAGAGCTGTTTCAGTAAAGCAATCTGTTAAAATCTACAAGATAAAAAATATTACTTAAAATAAATGACTTATCAAATGGTATGAGGTTCAGTCAAACAATTAAGATGTGCAAACAAGATTATCATTAAGGCAATGAGGTTATAAATGAAAATTTGAAGAATCTTGTTCCACTCTAAGAAGCATCTATATCCTGGAAGCTGCAACTTGAATTTTTGAGTGTTTCAAACACATCCACTCAAATTATATCAGTAAGGTATCCAGGCTACTCCTTATATTCTATTGATTCTAATGCAAACTTGTTCTCTTCAAATCATATGTGAATAAACTCAAACATATTATCTATAACAAACATTACAATGTCTGGTTTTATCATTCATTAAAAAAAATACTAATGGCTGAAACATAATATCTGGTAGAAATTCAAAATATCTTATTTTGTCCATCAAAGTTAAATCTTAAAAATGCTATCCAGCTTGGCTGTGTGTATTGTGATCCAGCCCAAATGATTAGAGAATTATTTTGAGTGTCTCTCTCACTATATACCAGAATATTTTGGGTATGATGTTTTAAATTAATTCGTAATTCTTCAATAAACAACACCATAATTCCAATCACGTTGCCTCTAACTTGTTTTTAGTAGTTAGTTTCTTTAGCAACCATCTTTGAGTTTAAAGAATTCCATAATAGGCCAAAATACAAGATAATACTTGGACTAAGTATTTTCAGACATTTAACTTGACATCTTTCATTTTAAAGCCAGAAAAAAATGTCTCTGTAACACAGTAGTAATGCCAATTTTCAACGAAATGAAACTCAGTGGCACAACAGTCCTTATGGGGTCAATATTTGTTTCCTTGACCATTGGCCCTGGGATATGAAGTGTATATCCAAGTTAAGTGGTCAGCGTAACATAAAAGATGGCTCTTTTATATTGATGTAACAAAAAATAGATCATGTTACTGTGATAACAAGTGGGCAGTCATCATCCAACGATATCTTATGCATCCTGCTTTTTAAAAAGTTATTGATTCCATAATCTCAGAAATGTGACATTATTAATCATAATAGCATATTCTGCTATACAATATGATGTTATTTGGGTTTCCATTCCATAAATAAATCACTTAGTCATCGATTCCAAAAATCACATTGCTGTGCCATTCTTGAATTAACTTTTATATATATGTCATGTGTTAGAGCTTTTTTCTAAACAAAGTATACCCCTTTAATTTCAGTTGATGTTTTAATAAATAAGAAAAATTATTAAAATTCCAAGGATACTTACTTACATTCTCCATTTCAGCTGTGTTTCGTCTTCTTCTAAATTAAAGAGAATAAATAAGTATTATACAAACATAAATTCATTATATACTTTAATTTCATTTATAGTATGCCATTCAATACAAACTTATTGGTTATACTTGTTTTCTATTATTTGTTTGTTATGAATTTTAATACAAGGACTCTTCCACAGACCACTTTATTGATTTCGAGTGTTAGTTGAGGAAGATAAATCATTTATGCTGCTGATGAAGTGCTCATCTTTTTATAATAAATAAAAATACTATTAATCTCCTGATATTATAAGTCATGATTGTACTCAAGACTAATACAATATATATAAAAATAAAAGAACTTATACATAAAGTTATCAGACACATTTGAAAAATTTAAAAAGATTAAAAGAAAAAAAAATAAATTAAGTTTGGATAAAAGTGGTGAAAATATATGGCAAATCGTACTACTTAATATACATCAGAATTTTATAAGGAATTTCTTTTATTACTTTAAAAATTTTTTATAAGCATTCAGCAAATAGATAATAAGTATCAAGTAAAATCACTAATGATAATTCTTTATTTAACTAGCAGGTTATGTTAAAAAAAACATCGACAGGGGGCCACTTTGAAAAATTGCAAAGATAGAACATTCTTAAACATTTACTGATTGCTTTTGCAATTTTAGAATGCAATATTTTGTATCATAATGTTTTTTTTTAAATAATAAGGAAAATAAAGTTGTAATTTTCGTTGAGAAAATTTGTTTCTTTTGCACAATAATATTTTTTAATATATTACATTCAAAATTCTAGGACTTTTCTTATATACTTGTTTATAGATATGGTTTTATTTAGAAATCAATCCATACAAAGAACATAGTTCAGTGCATCACAAGGGTATAAAAAATACTTTAAAACAATTTGAAAAGAAAAATGAAGATTTGAAACATAATAGAAAACTGTTTATAAAGAGCAAGCTAAATTAAAAATTTATAATAGTTGGTAATTAATGAGAATTTTTGCTTTTCAAAAGAGTTTGATGACATCCGCATTTTCCTTGGACTGTCTATTTAAACCTTTACACATTATTAGGTGGTCAGAATTCTAGGTGCCCATATTGAGCATAAGACAGTATTTTCATATTGTATAGATGTTCAACTAAACAGTTATGTCCAGCTAGGAGTCTAAATTTTGTTGCTTCTTTTCTTTGTATTTCTAGTATTATTGAAAAAATATTCATTTATCTTGTATGTTTTCCCATGATTTTCCTTTTGATAAATAAATAATACCATAGTAATTTATTTCACTGCATTTTTCAATCACACTTTTTCTATTTGATAAATAATTTACGTTAATCTGTAAAATTAGAACAGATTATGATGATAAAGTATTGACAGAAAAATGATTTCATCTTCTTTTGAGACAGTAAAATTTTGATTAGTTTTCTCTTCTAAAAAACTTTTAAACTAATTTTTTTGATTAATAATGATGTTTGTGTTTACCAAGTTTTGAATTAGCAAATAATATAATATGCTTACTCTCTTTTATAATTTTCCATATTTAACATTGTTCTATGAACCAAATAAAAACATTTAGAATAGTGAATGAACTTTTAAAATGCAGTCATAATAAGTCTCATTAAAATAGTAAAAAATATATTTTGAAAACCATCTTATGCTATTTTCAAAATATGGACCAGCAATTTAAGTCAATTCTGGTTGTTTTATCCCCATTGTATAATTTACATAATCCACTTCCTTTATCATTTCCTCCACTATATACCACTATATAGTATATAATCCGCTATATAGTATATAATCCGCGGATTACGTGTTAAAAAAGTTCCGAATTATACGCCGCCGCGGATAATCTGATAAAAAATATTCTCCATCAGAAAAGCTTACAAGAAAGTTTTCAAAGAAATACTCTTTATGTTTCATAAAATAAATAACAAGTGGTACAAAGATACACCTGAGTTATTTAAAATATAATCGGCTTTGTTCAATTACGTACAAAAACGAATTCAATTCCTCTGAAAGATATTACAGTTGTAAATTAGCTAACGTCATTGTGCAATTTGCCTTGACGTGAGCTGTTTCATTTTTAAAATATTCAAATTTGTATATCGTCATATGGAAGCGAAAATTTTTAAGTTACACAACAGATTTTAAATTAAAAGCTATAGCGAAAGCAAATAAAAATGGTGTGAAATGTGTTAATGTGAAGTGAAAAACAAAGCACGCGCGGTAGAAAAAAAAATTGTATAAAATACGCAATTTGTAAATAATCCATTTCTTTCACTTAAATAATAAAGAAGCAAATATATATTAATTTAAATACGTCTAACATCGTTTTAAAAGATATTAGAAGCTAAATATCGATAAGTTTTACAAAAAGCTTCTCGAAATTATCGCTCTTGATCGATCTCGTGCTTTCATCTAAAGTTTATAGCACTTTGCGATGAAGTGGATCTAGATTGATATTTTTCATAATAAATGGTTTTTTTTTTACTCTATACAATTTATTAAATTTTTAATCCTACTGTGCATCTTTTTTATTTTATGTGACATCCATATTATCAGCAATACATGTTTTAGACTACTCGCCGGAAAAATTTGCCGCGGATCATATGTCGCTGCGGATTATGCGACGCTTTTTTTCCTTTCACTCGAAAAAACGGCCGTGCGGATAATACGACGATGTGGATTATATACAGGAAAATACGGTAATTTCTAAATATTTCATATAGATATTTCTAAAGATTAATTAGACTCACAGAAATTAAGAATTGAGCTAAATTCCTAAAGCTTGTATATTCGTTTCCTCATTTTGAATCTAATGCAAAATATAAGTCAAACATAGGTCTTGGTAAGTTGTTCGGAAAGATTTATGGTAATTTTAATTATAAATGGATCTTTCCTCTAAAACCTACAGCATTTTACAAGAAACTGTACTAACATTTATATATTTTTTTTATTTTTTCCAGATTGCTTTAAAGTATCTTGAAAAAAAAGCAATATTCCTTAAATTAAATAAACAAAGTAGTAACGCAAAAAATTCAAGGTTTCCTGTATAAAAAATTAATAAAATTTTTAACAAAATCATATAATTTAACATATATAAAAAATGGATTTTTATTCAAAAAATTGGTTTATTGGTGGCAAAATATCTATGTACAAATTTAAAAGATTTTTTTCTTCTTTACTACATAATATTAAAATAACACTTTTTTTACTCTGATAAAAGAAATTCTTTTTCTGTCCCAATACTGAATTTTTTTCAAATGTATTATTGAACTTGTTTTTGCTTTTCAGGTGATAAAAAACTCAAAGTAAACTTCAAGACATTCGACTTATACAATTTTTCACTCATATTAACATCTATAAAAATCAATTTAAATTTTTTTAAATTGTAAAACAAGTTTGCTTAAAAATGAAAAAGTTAATAGATACAGATCCACAAACAAATGCCCATTGCTACCAAAGAAATTCTTTGATACCAGAAAAAACATTCAAATTGTACACATCTATAAATTAAGGATAATCTAGAAGCACATGGACATTGAACATGAAAGGGAAAATGACACCTGTATAAATATCACACATATTTAACCATATACTCAGGTTAAGCATTATATGCAAATTACAGGAAGGCACTTGATGTTGCCGAGCATATGCGAGAGAGAGAGAGTGAAAGAGAGGGGTATATAAGAACCCCTCTCTATTAAAGAAAGAAGCGTTTTTACAATTGGTCTGAACAGCATCCAATGCCATGGCTGCATAAATATGAAACAGAGGACACATGTGGATGATGTTTTACATAGTAGAATTATCAGCTGGCTGGAATGCGGGCCTATACAGATGGCAGTAGCCAAAGAATTCAAACTCGCTCAAAGTGTTGCATTTAGTCTGTGGCAACCATTCCCAGATGATGGAACTGTCAGTAGAGATTACAGTACAAGTCGATCTCAAGTGACAACGCTGAGTGATGACCAGTATTTGGCAATAAACACCAAAAGAAATAGACAGAGCACAGCAGCAGACCGGTAGAGTCAGCCACAGGTACTACCCTTTCAAAGCAAACCTTATACAGGTGTTTGGGACAGAATGTTCTATATGCTCACAGGTCTGTCAGATGTGTTCTACTCACAGCAACTCACTGTAGCCAGTTGTTAGGCAGGAATAGAGAACATTGCAATGTGGACACTGTCACAATGGACTTGAGTTATGTTTTCCGACAAGTCAAAGTTTAGCTTGCAGTCTAATTCACATTGGATGTTCATATTGAGAATTCCGGGTACTCAGTATCATCATTGAATCCCAACGTTATAGGGGTGCAGGAGTGCTCGTTTGTGGAGGCATTTTACTAGGGTCCAGAACAAATCTGGATGTTTAAATCAGAACCATAACAGGTTAAATAAATTAATTGAAACATCGTTTATAGGGTGCTGTGGATACTGAATTTGTGTTTATGAATGACAATGCCCGTCTTCACCATTCAAGGTGTATAATAATCAGTATACTCAGTAGATTTGAATCCAATGGAGCATGTGTGGAACATGCTTGACCAATAAATTCAGCCTATCAGCCACTTCCTACATATGCACCGGATATTCAGAAAACATTGTTGGCTGAGTGGAGTTTTCTGTCTGAAGTGCAGCTCAAATAATGTGATCCTCAGCATAGTATTGACTGTATTTCCTGGTAGGGGAGACATGTGACACTCATTAACCATCATACCAACAACATACTCTTCTGTTGTTGTATGTGCGATATGTAGTATAACTGCTCCAAGGAGCGTATGCCTGATGGTTTGTATGCCTGATACCATTCATCATGAAGAATCCAGAACCGAAATTTCAAAAATTATATAATTTATGAATGCTATTGTTGTTTATTTCAAGATTCACAACTAACACTTAAAAATACTTTTTTTTTTTTTTTTTTTTTTACAAAACGACTTTTTTAAACTACCTTTTAATTCATATATAACTGGTTAAATATCAAAGCAATAGTTTGTTATTATATAAATATCAAGTACATTTTCATTTAAAATTCTTTTAGTTTAGAATACATATTTTTTGCAGTTAATAAATATTTTTGAAAACCTACATGTACAGTCATCAGTTTATTCTGCTCATCAGGCACAATATATAATAAATTTAATTACCTATATCAGTCATTATTTTACATAAATTTTTTAGCTTCATCAATATTTAACAAAATAATAATTTAATTTACTAACCAAAGATTCCTATATGCAACACCATGAGTTGTTATTTATGTTGCATACATTTTTACTGTCTATAATATGAACAAAGCTTGGTTAACATCTGAGCTCATTAGCTAATACCTGAAGTTATTAGTTACAAGGCTTATTAGCTAACATTGACATGTACTATAATTATTAGAAAGTAAAAAAGTGCTTTCATAGAAAATTACAGTGATAGTTGTTTTACAATTAAAAGCTCTCCATTTAATTCTACAGATTTGGGAACTAATTGGCTAGGTGCTTAAAAATTAGTCATGCCTAGAGTTCACAAATTTTTTTTAATAAACACTATACTTTCATTGTTTTGATGATTTCTTGTATTTTGATATTGATTGCTATAATTGTTTTTCTGGAACACAAAAAGCAAAACTTTAGCTTTTTCAATTATCTGTTATTCTTCAAACAATGCTGATTTACATTTTTTCAAGCATCTATTTTCAATGCCATTATTTCTCAAAGTAGCAAAAAAACAGGTTAATTCGTTTCAATAAATTCTAAAGCCAACACTTTAAGGGGATTTAAATCAAATCCAGCAATAAAATAATATGAAATATTCTGCTTTCAACTCCACTAATATCCGCAGGTATATTTTTCAAAACGTTACTAATGGACGAAAAAAAGCAAGCTTCAAATTTCTAAGGGTATCATCACAACCAGTTTAATCACAGTAATACCCAGAATTTGTGATGAGGATGATAAACATCAAAAATCTAGATAATTAAATTTTAGATAAAACTGGTATCAAACCAGTCTTTTATCTAAATTATTTTTACATTGAGTGTAGGTAAACTTTAAAAGCAATTAAAAATTTCTCTTAAAACATATCATTTGGATTAAAATCTCAATTTCAAAAATTTTCAAAAGATTGAAATCTGTCTCCAGAAAGAAAAAGTGGAATCTCTGAAGGGAACTATGAAAAATTTACAAAATAGCTCATTTTAGTTCCAAGTTGAATGGATAGGTAAAATTGATAATGGCTCTAAAATTTTACCTTATTTTTATTTTGATTCAGAGCAAAAAGAATTCCTTTTCATTAATTGTATTCATTACTGCCCAACACTATAAATATATGTTCTAAATTTATATACCTTCTGATTACAATCAGTATGGATGACACACTAACATCACTCTCAACATTAACATTATATAATCCCAATACTAACAATATAATATAGTTTCCAATATTAACATTATAATAGAGCTAAAATATTCTTTACACAAATGCTTTTAATCAAACAAATGCTGTTCCAGAAAATTTTCCTTACAATTTGTTTTGTAATAAAAATTTATTATTCTTCTAATGAAAGAATATATAAAAACATTCTCTTACCTAACAAAGAGAAAACAGCAAATTATGAAGGAAAAAATATATATCAGCACATAAAATCCTAAGGCTCCAAATATAGCAGCATAAAATTGGTCATCTAAAATAGTTAAACAAAAAATCATTAAAATATGTAAAATATTTCACATTTTATGTAAAATATTCACTTTCAGGTTTATGATGGCATGTCAACTGGGTTCCCCACTATATAAAGGTGCCATAATTTTTGTCCTTTGCAGTGCTGAAAAAAGTGAAAATTCCAAGTGGCCAGGTGTTTTGTGTAAGAGTAACTTATTCCCAAAATTTGAATGGTTTGTGTTTTGAGATATTACAGTTTTTCAGTGGGGTGCTGGGTGCTATTTATGGTCTCTTTATATATGTACATAGTAATTAATTTTAGTGTTTTTTTCTCTTCAGAAGCCTTTATTTTTAGTTAGTAACTCAAAATCACAGCTTAAATCTTTTTGACATTTCTGTTTTTATTATATATACAAAAATAAGTGTGAATATATCATATATGTTGCAAACAAAGTTCTTTGTAACCCCTTTCATTTTACAATGCTGAAAGTTTATTTTCATAAATTACAATCAAGGAACCCTACAAAATATGATGATTTAAATAGCTCATAAAAGTAAAATTTGGAAGTTAACTTACTTATCTCGAAAAATAAAAGAATGGAAAAAAATCACTAACCAAGTTATAGAAAATCAGTGATACAGTATCAAATGACACCTTGAGTATAGAAAAGTGAGTTCAAAAGAGAAGTAGTCATACAATGAGTACTTGTTTGTAAGCAAGTTATAAAGCAGTTAGATGACAAAATGTGAATAAAGCAACTGGTTGTCAATGGTTAGTTTTTCTGTTGGTGCTCAATCTGCTCTGCTTCAACCACAATATACATCAGGATTCTGGATAAAAACTCTTTTTGCATATTTTGCAGCAATGCAAGTAACAAGCTAGCATAAACACCCATTATATAGCATCAAAGATCCATAAACCATATTAGAATATTCTTTTTCACCCTCTTTATGAGGAAATCCCAAACGCTGGGAGAAGTAACAATCAGATAAAATCCCATGAATATGCTGGCCATTCAAGATAGCATTTACAGGCAATAATGCATTGCTCAAATTCTCAACAATATCTGATAAACGCTTTCAGACAAGCAAAGTCTGAGGATAAAAAAATATTTGTCAGCTGCTCCAAATATAGGCTGTCCAACCCTAATAACAGGACACCGCTCTTTAGAGCGCAAGGAACAGGCTCGATACCAGCCACTGTTGAACAATGGAAGATGGATTTGGTACTTCCTGCTTCCTTGCATTGCATGTTAGTATGAGTAGATATTTGAGAGATTTTCTGGGTTTCCTCCCTTGTGACATGAGAATACAGCCTATTACCTATGAAACATTTCTTGGGAGGCAACTTACAAGATGAGCACTAAAATTTCTTACAACAACCATAGGTCTTTAGGCAGTTCACAATGCAGTATCAGACAGAACGGTTAATATACAATGGGTGAAGTAACAGTCGAATTCTTTGAATGTCTTTCTAAAAGGATTTATTTATCATTATATCTGTAATATTCTACATCTTTGTATTTATTTACTTCCAATATCTCATTTAGTTTTTAAAATAGAGCTCCTAACTTCAGAACTTCATAGCTAGAGGCAACACAAGTTGATATATCTTGTAAAACACAACTATTTTCCTGTATCATGACACAATTTTTATGATCATTAAATGTTTGTATTCATAGTTAAAAGAATAATGCAGGACTACAATAGGCACTGTATATATACATATACACAGATAGATACATAAAAATATATTTACTAATAATTTTTAATATAAAAGAATATTTTATTTGATCAAATAAACCAAAGCACTTTAATATATACCAATTTTCAAATCAATATAAAATTGAAGTATATTGGAAATTTTAAATTGATATAAAAATAAATTATCAACGAGAAAATCTGAGGCAAATTCCATTATCAAATTTTAAATATGTATCTCACCTGTTATAGAGGGTACAACTCTAACAGTGACTGTTTTCTGACGATTTACAGAGACTGAAAAAGTTATAATTTTGCATTTTAATGAAAGTTTAGTTTTTACAATATTTGTGCTCTAAGTACAATAAATTACTTGTAATAACTTACTAGTATGAATGTCATTTTCTTCCTTACAACCTTCATCAGTTGGCTTTAATATCAAAACAACATACTGTTTTCCCTCAGGAAATGTTTTTCGCTATATATATAATTAAAAAAATAGAAAACTAGAACATTACAAAACAGGACTTATCAGACAGGAATTATCTTATATTTAACACTTATGTTTATTTTATAAATTTACAGAATAATTACACCATTAGATATATAAGAATGATGTAAAAATTATATTTTAATAAGTAAAATGCTTGAAATAAAATATTTTTAATAAAATAAAAAAATACACATCAACCATATATAACTCCAATATCCATAAACATAACTATAAATAATTCTGAAACTTACAATATAATCAATGATAAAATATAATTGTTTTATCATTGATTATATGGGAAGTTATTATGATTATATAGTCAAATTAAATCAATTAAACTTACTGTATACACAAAATGAATACATTAGCTATAGTTTGATATAAAAATATTCATTTTCTTAATAAAAGAATCAATTATTTATTGCAAGTCTTTATTAATGTAAATATTCTTTTCAATTATAATTGGAGTTATTTAAATCATAAATTAGCTACCCTTACTGCTTTTTTATTTTTCTGGTCTTTCTTAAGAAATTTAAAAAATATCAAGTTAGAAGATTTTCAGCATCACAATAATAATAATAATAATAATAATAATAATAATTGTCTCTCCAGAGATTAATTTTTTTATTCTATGCATCTTAATCACAAAAAATGAATTGTAACTCAGCATAAAATATGTTATTTAAAAATTTTTATTATAGCCAATAATTAGACTACTACTGAACATCAAAAATGATAATAGCTTTTTAACATTATATGACATTTAAAAAAACATTTTATTCAAACTAATAAAAAATTACATTTCAATTAACAATGTCAAACGTTATTATTTAAAAAAAAATTTCTTTATTTTTATTGACAATATCCTAACTTTTCTTTGAGTTGAAAATATTAATGATTAGATATTTCAATGAAAATATCTAATAGCCAATATTAATAGTTCAACATTTATTAATTGCTTTTCATATAACATTTAGTTTATGAAAAACAAATTGAATATACATTCACTCCCAACTTGCTTAATTTGTTTAATATTGACTTATTTATATATTTTGTATAACCTTTATTCTTAATTGAGTTTTTAAATTTTTAATTTTATCATGTAGTAAACTTGAATTCTTTAATGAACATGATGGGAAACTAATCTTAGGTATTATGAGTTGGTTTGTCTAGAACCAATCTGAATCTTGTCACATCTTAACTTATAATTTCAAATGCTATCAATATCTTGCTTTTTGGTTTTCAAAATCTTAGAATGTAATTTTTAGAATAATTAGAATTTGGTTTAAAATTAGTTTCAATTGGTTAAATGTTACAATAACAATTATAATTCTTTTATGACATTTTATATTTTTAATAAAATGGTACTTGGGGCTGAAATAAAATTGAAGTATACATTTTAATTAAATATACAAAAGATAATCACAGAGTAACTAACGCTTAACTGTTTTATGTAATTGCAGTCATATATCTGGTGATTTAAGTTATATCCTAATTTTCAATTAAAATGTATGTTTTTATTACTGTCATTGTTATTGCATATTTTTATTACACATTGTTGTACCTTTCTTATGTTTATATTTCTTTAAATAACTATGAATAGCCAATATAAACATTTCTAATAAGCAACAAATTGGATTCTACAATTTAATAATTACCAAATAGCAATTTTTTTTAAACATTTTCTTTCAAATTAATAGCATTCTGCTGAATGAAACATTTTGCTATAAAGCTAACTTTGCCTTTTCGAAACATTGAAATAATTCCTCTTCAAACTTAAAAAAAAAAAAAAAAAAAAAAAAAAAAAAAAAAAAAAAGAGAGAGAGAAAGATTTTTCAAACTATTGTATTTTGAAAACAGATGGCTAATATATAAATTGATAAAGCCATCATAAAATTCACAAACACAAAATTAAATCTAACAATTTTTTTAATATTTATAGTGAATAATTTTAGCATCATCACACCAACAAATAATCAACATTGCAATACAGAGCATTTGTGTTCTTATAACTTTATTATATGCCAGTTAAAATTAAAATACTTATTAGCAACAAAGTTTTTCACAAAATTTACAAATAAGTTCTTGAATTGTTTTGATCATACTATTATCGTTTTTAGTTACAAAATTGTGGGATTATTTCATAGCTAAATAATTTTAAAATAAAGCATTAACAATCACACAGTAAAATTAATTATTTGGAGAAACATTTTCGTTTGCAAACAAATATATAAAAAGTATTTTATCATTAAAAATAAGTTTTTAAATGAGTTGATATGAATCACTTAGAAAAGACTGATAATTCTTAATTAATTAAAAACACATTTAGTTGTGCTTAAATTAGAGATAAAAAATGAGGATAAATTGTAGGTACCTATTAATATATATAATGATCAGTATATTAACGCTTCCCTTTTGATGAAGCCTCAATTAAGTTTGTTACTTAATGATATTTTCTTTTCTTTAAAATTTCCTCTGAATATAATTTATTTTAAATATTTTTAAAATATGTTTAACAAATCTTTTCCCTATAATTTAATTTAGATGGTATTTAAAAAGGAATAAAATTATATATTTAACTTAAATATACATAAAATATACTTACAGTGATAGATATTCCAGAAAGTTTAATAAGTGTTTGATAATATCCTCGAGGTTCTACAGACTGTACTGAATCATGTATTGGGCACTGAAATATAAATTTGAAACATAAGATGAATTTATATTTAATATATTAATACAAAAATATAAAATTTATTCATAATATTTTATGCTAATTCATTATAAACAAAATTAGTGAGATGTTTTACAACTTAAGTATTTTTAGATAATGATACAAAAAAGAAACAGTAAAAAAACAGTAGAATGAAATCTGATTTTAAATGAGTAATTCATTTCAAATCATTCCTCTAAATTTTGAAACAAAATCTACCACAACCTTTTTAATAAAATGTTTCTGTCATTACCAACATCCTCATTAAGCATCTAAAATTATATTTAAATGATTTCAATAATGGTCAAGGAAAAAATGCTAATTTAATAAAATTCTGTAATAGGGTATTCAAAAAGCTTCCCACATATGGTTTTGTTTTTAAAAAAATCATAAGGAATTTTCAACACACTAAAACAGAATTTACACAAAAAAGTTCAATTAGAAAAAATAATTTAGTTAGTAATTTTTAAAATCAAACACTTGAAAAATATTCAAAGTTATAAAAAAATATCATCAAAAATATTTAAAACATACTTTTAAACATGAGATGAAGTTATAAAATATTTCTTTTTCAAGCTATTCTTACATATGAGTAATAAAAACATATGAAGGAAAAAGAATGGTATTTTATTAAATAAAAATTTGTTAATTTTAGCTAATTACAAATTTTATTTGGATCAAAATTTTTTACAAAAATACAGAAATGCGAACTCATTTTACATATTTAAAAGAATTCATGTTTTCTAGAAAAAAATTGCCAGATATAAACATCACATATTTACATGAATGATTTTTACACATAAAAACATGTCATTGAAAAATAAGTTTGGACCAGCACATTTTTTTTATCACTAGCAATTAAATGTTTCAGGAGAAAAAAATTTACTCCATCTTTGCTTTAGATGTTCAAAAATAAAATTTGTGAAATACATTTTTAATTTATAATTTTAGCTGTTCTATTATTTTTTACAATGAGGATTAATTGAAGTATAACATTCATAACAATGTTATAGAGATTCTTCAATTAACTACGGAAGTATCAACATATTCATTAGGTTCTTTATTGAAGAATTTAATTATATTGATTACTAGAATAAGGTAAATACCTTCTGTAGAAGTATAGTTCAATGGGGCTAAGAATGTTTAAAGATATTTCATTTTTTAGAATATCTTTTTATACTAAGATTAAGCAAAAATAAAAAAATATTCTGTGATAACTATAATAGAAATCAATATAAATAAAGCAAACAAAAATCTTCCTTGAACAGTCCAGAAAAATGAAAATAAAAAAGTTAACAAAATTAATTTTTCTCCAATGACAGTTTAAGAACATGGTCTAAAACAGCGTTTCCCAACCTTTTTTGGCCAAGGCACACTTATCGCGGGAAAAAAATCACGAGGCACACCACCATTAGAAAATGTTAAAAAATTAACTCTGTGCTTATATTGAGTATAATAAAGTAATTCTCTTGAATAGGAATCAAATAAGCACAAAGAAAATATTTTATAATTACTTTATTATGAAATATGAAGTAAACAGAATAGTGAAAAATTATAAAATACTTTCAGTGCGAAACCTGGGCCTGTTTGGCTGAACACAAAGCTGATATCCTGGCTGGAATCGAAGAAAGACACACACATAGCTCTTCGTCAACAGTTCTCAGTCTCTCTCTGTATTTGGTTTTCATAGCAATCATGCTTGAAAAGCTAATCTCACACAGATATGTAGTGGAAAAAGGGAGCAATTTCAAAATAGCTTTGTTTGCCAGAAGGGGGAACTCCTTCGCAGTATCCAACCAAAAACTATCCAAAAGTAGATCAGCAAATCATAGCTTGCAACCACGATTTTGTCTCAGTTCAATTAGTTCCTCCTGCTCCTGTAAAGTCATTTCCTTTCCAACAACTGATGCTGAGCTATAAGGGTTTCTAACCCAGTCAAGGCATTCAGTGGAGACTGAAGAGAAATAAAATGACAACTTCTCCTCAAGAGTTTTTAAATGCTTAACTATTATCTCACACAGTGCAGCAGTGTGAACACCTTGCCATTGCATGGTGAGTGTGAACATTTCAAGATTGCCACTTTCCACGTGTTGATGCCAGAGTTGCACCTTTGAACGGAATCCATTTATTTTATCTGTACTTGTAAGCAGGTTTTCATTTCGGCCTTGCATTTGGGTGTTCAATTCATTCAGATGATGAAATATATCTTCCAGGTATGCCAGCCTTGCACACCACTCATCCCTTGCAAACTGCTTTGCGTAATCTGACCCCTCATTTGTCAGAAACACTTTAAGTTCCTCCTGCAGCTCATACACACGAACCAAGACCTTGACACGCGACAACCACCGGACCTCCGTATGAAACAGCAAGGTTTTATGCTTTGCTCCCATCTCCTCACACAAAGCTGCGACTTTTCATGGGTCATGACTTTACCATGCGCACAACATCATCCAACACATGAACTAAGGCTGATGGTAAAATCTTGGCTACGAGGGCCTCACGGCACACCACGGTGCTTCAGACGGCACACTGGTGTGCCGCGGAACAGCGGTTGGGAACCGCTGGTCTAAAATAACAAGAAGTACAGTCTCGAGGCTGATTTTCTTTTGAAAATTATATTGTCAGCAGCTGATACACTTGTTTCTTTCTTTATCAACTGAATTTTTATACTTTCAAATAAATTGCTTAAAATATAAGAATATTTTTATTGAATAAATATCATTCTCAGGGTTTTCTTGAACATTTATTTTTTTTATAATGCAGCTAGTATTATCATATGCATGCCATAGCAATTTGAAGAATTGAAAATGTTGAGATTGAAATGAAATTGTTTGTAAATCTATTGCTGAAATAACATATACTTTTCAAAAATTAAAAAAGTCCTTTCAATGCATTATAAAATATTTTAATAAGAGACATTAAAGGAAGACTTAATGCAAATCTTTTACCAATGATAAACTTTTAACTCTAAATGAATAAAATTAGATGATACAATGACTTAAAAAAAAGAACAAAACTTGTTTATTTTCCTTTGATTGACACCAAACTGTTGTTGCTATGTGTACACAATCTTTAAGCAAATCTTCTGTTGCTATCTTAAAACTAAAGCATACAAAATTTAAAAATAAGATGAAGAGAAAACATAGAGGTCACTATAGATGCTTTTTGTGACATCTGAGAAAATGGTGAAATTAATAACGAATAAATTAAATTGATTTCACATTTACACAATACTGACAAATAAAATATTCTATAGGGACTACGATAATAAATCTTTTATTTAGTGACAATAGATTTTTATTTAGTCCTAAAATATTGCACTTTCAGGGCTAAATTATTTCTGTTTGTTAGCAATCTGAATAAAGATTTAATTTTGAGAATATTTATTTACATAAGAAAGATGTCAACTGCTATTTGACAACTGCTATGTTAGATTTACATACAGAGTTACTATGACATAGAAAACATCCAGATGAAACTTAAGTGATGATGAAATAAGCATTCTGCAAGTCACCATAAATTAAATTAAAAAAATTACATTAATAATGAAATTTTATATAAAAATATAAAATTTTTAAATTTATTTAAAAATAATACATAACATCATTGTTTCAGCAAATAATTCCGTTAATAGTCAATAAAATTTTCAGCATTTTTTGTTATGATATAGCATGCAAACTTTAACAAATATTTCATCTACTGAAAAAGGCATAAGAAAAACATTGTAATTGCATACAATTTTTAGGATTTGAGGATTATAGAATTCAAATGTTCCATATCTATAAAAAAAATTCTATGATTGCTAGTTTTTTCTAGAATTCTTTAATGGATATCATTGTTGGTTATGTCATCTTTTTATGTTCCAACATTAGCAGAGAAGCACAAAATATGCTGTATGACAGTCTTAAATATTGCAGACATCTAAAAAGTTGCCTTCTGAGATTTGGGGGATAAATGAGTGATGAAAAATAACTAGAAATTTTTATTATACTGAAGATTTATTACATTTTAATAAAAACTTATATATAAACAGCATCTCCGCAGATGGATGACGATAAGTACTTACAAAGATAAATACGTAATACTAAATAAGTCACATGCTGAGCAAAGATTTCTGGAGCAAAGTCATCTTCTATGGAGAACAGAAATTCTTGTTGCTGGCATGTTCAATATATACTTACCTCTAGTCACTAGCTTAAATATACAGCTTAAGAACCTCCCACTTCCAATTATTAGCTAATACCAGCAACCAGAAGGTAAATATTTTTTAAAAATAGCCATTAAGCAGGTAAAACCTTGGAATTCATGAAAGACAGACAAAATACAAGTTTTGCCAAAAGCAGAGTAAAAAATTTTAAAATTTCAATGCTGTGACTGGAAAGGATAAAAACATAAATTCAAGTTTCGTTTTTACATCGCTGTAGCAGTCTAAATAATTTCAGTCAGAATTTTGGAATTACTTCCGCTTTTTGAGATTGCTGAATAAGTGGAGGTAGAACATACAATATTTTTTACATATGAAAACTGATATTAAATTTAAGAAATACTTAATATAGCCAATAATCTTATTGAGACTTTTTGTACTGACAAAATAATGCAGCAGATAAAAAGAAAATGTAATTTATATTATAAACTGACTCCATCAATAAATTTTGAAAAATGACAAATATCAATTTGAATTATCATATTTTTGCATGGCATATTATTTCCAAGACATTTTTCCCAATAAAAGAAAAAAACACATAGCATAATATGTAGCAGTGTATAATTTGTAGTAATTTTTCAGGTGAATTTCCGAAAATATATACCACTCATAATATGGGGAGACATAAAATTAAAAATACACAGTATGATTAAAAATATAATAAATTGTACAGAGAATTGTAAATTTATTATGAACTGATTGGATCCTACTTAAATTCAACTCATCGAAAGTGTGGTAAACTAAGATGAAAGTACTTGATTAGTCAAGAGCAATGATTCCAAGAAGATTCTAATAAAATTTATTATTACAATTTTAATAAAATAACTATTTAGAGTTTTAGTTTTTAAGAACTTTTAAAATGAAGCTAGATATATTAAGAAAAGAAAATATATTTGTTTCATTAATAATTAAATGAAATAGATTATTTCTGAACTTCGCATTGGATAAATTTTTCTTTTGTACTGCAAATTTTGTTTTTCATCTAACATTAAAACATTTATTGCCACTTTTTATATGCCTTCTCTATAAATTTTAGTTAAAAATTTATTGTTTAACTAACACACTTTTGCTTCCACATGACAACATAGGAACTTGAATATTTTCAGAATGAAATGGCTCGAATCAAGACAAAATGTGAATTAACTATAGCCAATAACAACTGCAATCTCTTTGAGGAGTAGAATTTGTTCTTAAACGTAATTCAACAAAACTGATTACTTCTGAAATAAGTCAAGTGAAGTCATGGTATCATGTATTATTTATTTTATAAAACATCAATGGCATTTTTTTCAAAACTTTATTGTAAGCTTTTCTGATGGAGAATGTTTTTTTCCATCAGATTATTCATGGTGGTATATAATGCACACAACAAAATTCCAAACTTTTTAATGTTTAATTTGTGAACAATAAACAGGAAAATACAGTACTAAGTTTTTTGTACTTGATAAAAAAAATAAGCATTGATCTTAACCAAATTTGTTAAATAAAGATTTATGCTTAGAAATCTTTAATAATTTCTTAAAATAAATAAAATAAATAAATAAACAACTAGAAAAATTTATGATTGTTTCACATGGAAAATATTTTTATAAATAATTTTTACTTAAAATAAAAAAAAACACAAATTTTTATCTATCTGCCAATAAATATAACACTTCAACTACTGGTCTAAGCATAAATAATTGATAAATCCTATGTAAAAATTGCTGTGAATGGAAAGTTAATCATTTTCATTGAAAACATGATACTTAGAAATATATGTTACTAGAACTTTTACACAAATTATACATGTCAAAAATAAAAATCATGTATACAATGTGTACCTAACAAGAGGCAATTTAAAAATATGTTAACCTGTATGCCTTGGATTGATAAAAGCATGCAATTGTTATCCTTGGAACTTGCTTCTATTCTAACTGTACGTAAATCTTTCTCCATGTTATACTGCATGACATGTGACTTTGAAGGGGTAATATTAACAGTAATTGATTCATCTTTGCTGTAATATAAGAAATATTTTATTTATTTTTTTAAAAACTATTTATAAATGTTATTTTACTGTATTCTTTTTAAAGAGCCAGTAGAGTTTTAAAAGAAGATACCAAATATTATTATGACTTACACAAGTTATAAATTATACTAAATAACTCTCATTTATAAAATGTAACTAAATATTATAATTCTTAATTAGTATTGTAAAATCAAGCAATAATTTTAAACTATTACTATTCAAATTAAATTAAGTTCAGCTTTAAACACAATAGAATATGAAAAGTTAAATTTCTGTAAGATCATGTCGATTTAGAAAGAATTATTTTCAATAGGTTTTATTTTAGAAAAAATGTCACGACATTGTATTTGCAAATTTTATTCAAGTATCTTTAAATATGCATATTATTATTGTGTGAACATGAATTCAGTTAAAATAATACTACCTAGTTGTTAGACAATCAATTAAATACCTTTCATTGTTGCACCTCATTATTTTTCTATATATAATAGCAGTAAGGATTTCAATTATTTAAAAAATAAATGGATCACCCTCCATATACATGCTGTAATGACAACAGGGAGCATTAACAAATTTCAAAATAACAAGCTCATTTAAGGTCAAAGAAGGTCATTGTAAATGTTGGTTTTATTAGTTACTTTAAGAATAACAAAATTAAAACTATCTTATGTGGGGGAATTCATTAAGTAAAGAATACACACAGATGTAAGCTTTTCTGAGGAATAAATATTGAAATTTCTTATAAATCTTGGTGTTGTAAAGAAATTGGAAATTTTTTAAAAGAACACATAAATGAATCGAAAAATGTTTCTTAAATGCATTATATCTTTTTATGGTTGAGTAGATTTAGAAGAACTAATAAAAATTAATTTTATTTTTATAATCACTTTTACATTCCTTTGAATTCAAGGTAACTTTTAATAATATTATTCAAACTGTAGAAGACAGTCAGCTTAATATACAGTGCATTTAGTCATGATACAAGTGCCTCAATGATATAGGTACCATTAAAAACATTAACTTTATTGATCACTTATAAATCAGGGTTATTTTGGCCATTTAAACACACTGATTTACAATTCTCTCAAACTTTTGGATAATCTGAGAAATTCCAAAGTAAAACAATATTTATTCTAAAACATTAAATTGCTAAAAAATGAATACAAAAATCATTACTTTGTGTTCATTCAAATTCTTAATCATAATGTAGGCAAATTCATTTCTAATAATCTACAAATTCTAGCATATTTTATAATAATACTATAAATTATGAAAAGCATTCCAATTCAAAAGAATACTAGAAATATGTTGTTTTGTAAAATTTTTCCATTTTGTAATCAAATATTTTAGATAAATGGGATAAACAGTATTAGAAACTTTTTGTTAAAATAAGTCAGGAAAGCTTAATTCCATAATTTATTTTTGTTTGATTTTAAAGGTTTGCTGCATTATTTATTTGGTAAAATATGGTTAGGCAGTAAGTTCTCATTTTATGATTTAGATGAGGATCTATTTCCTTACAAATAAATTGACAGGTACAATTTACTTATTTTTTAGTAATAATGATAGTTAATATTTAATTGAATATTTGTTCATTTCTTCTAAAAAATTTCTTAAAAATGCTTTTATACAAAATTATTTAGTTTAAAAATTCCGAATGAAGTTTTGTTGGATTCTGCTTCACAGGTTTTCATTTTGTTTTACTTTTTTCAAATTACTTACCGATATTTCATGTAGTTTAGTATGTTTTTTATTATTTTTTTATTTTTTATTCTTTCTCTTTACATCATACTTACTTTATATTGCTAAATACATTTTTATAGGATAATTATGAGATTAGCATTAATAATTATTTTCACAAACATTAGTTATTATTACTCCAGTCTCTGAAATAATCGTTAAAATAAATTGCACTAGCTAAAAATACCATTGAAAGATAATGATTATTGTTCAGGAAATACTAGTTGCATATTCTGCACTTAGAGAGAGCTTATTACATTCACTAAGGATTTTTTATATGCATAAGTTTATAAAATAAAATAATAATTATATAAAATAAAATAATATACAATATTTTAAATAGTCATTCAAAAGGCAACTAAAATTATTTTAGATTTGGTTTCTTTTGTTTTTATTCTTCATTATTTTTTCTTTGACATCCAATTTTAAATAATAAAAAAACGTTAATAATTTGTATTGTTTGTTTTTCAAAAAAAAAAAAAAAAAATCAATACCATTATGATATAGCATATTAATTAAAAAATACATTACTTAAAAAACAAGTATTGTGATGCAGAACATTTAATTATTTATCATGGAGCAAATTATGTGTAGTATTTTAATTACTTGTTTAGTTAACAATAATTATGAGAATTGAAATGAATGGTTTAATATATACTGAACATTTTAGCAAATGTGGACAAAAATGTAAATGATAGACTTCAAATAAAATATAGATTATCAGCATATTTGTAAAACATTAAGTAAAATAAAAATACTTTACATTCTAATTGTTGCAAAGTATTTACTTACTTTAATAAAAAATTTTCGATTGTAGCAAGTCTCATTTTAAAATCAATAATTCTAAAACTGCTTGTTGAAACCTCAACTGATATATTTTGGGGCCCCGAGGGAAGTGTTGAGTCTTTATAATTCCCTAAAGGACACAATGTTCGACAGACTTCAGAAAAAGGACTAAAAAAAAGTGCACAAATTATTTTAAAAGAATCATAAATTATCTGAAATTAAATTATATGTATTCAACAAAGTATAAAATTGAGATTGCAGTTTTAACATATGAAAATAAAATTTCAATAAAATATAAAAAAAATTGTTATTTAAGAAAATGTTTATTTTATAAAATATGAAAAAGCCCTATCACTTTGAATACACTTTATATTTATAAATATTTAGAATTAAATAAAAATTAGATGACAGAGTTATAATTTATTTTTTGGTTAATTTATAAAGGATAAAGAATTACATTAGCATCTATCATTTAAAGCATCTGTATATTTACCTTGAGTCTTCACCAAAAATCTGAAGAAATACATTATTGTGATATTAGATAAGGAAAGTTTTCCAAAGCCTCTTTTGTTCAATACAATGGAAATGATTATATAGTATATATTTAATCATTTCCTTAAATCACCCAAATACAGACTAACAAGGAAATTTCTTCAACCAAAAATCAAATATTTATTATTGCCAGAGCTTTTTATATTGTCTAAGCTTAATATGTTTTATTTTTATAACTTTTCCATACTATCTTGGAAGATAAATAAACATTAATTATAAATTAAAATATGATATGTAAGCTTGATTTAATTAAGTTCAGAAGAGTATTAATTGAGACAAGGAAATGAACATGCAAACACTAATCTCAAAATAATCAATAACTTCCAAATCTTTAATTCTTGTAATAAGACAAATCATGTTTGAACAGATAAATATTTGTAATACTAAAATACATGAAATAATAACTACTAATAAACTTCATGAAGTTGATATTGTTTTAGATCCTATCAGTCATCTAAAACAGTATTAACTCATATTTCTTGAGAAAACTTTAGTAGTTAAAATCTATCTGACAAATGAATGAAATTTCAACGAGGTTATCTAATCTAATTATTTATAAAATACTTTCATTTGAAAATTAGTTTTAAACACATTAAAAATCTAACTCATTACGGAATAAAAATTTTAGCTGTTCTACTTCACTGCTTCCATTAATTTCATAAATTCAAACCAAGAGCACACTTTCTGATATTGGAAATTATTATTAAAACATTGAGGATTAAAATGTTATTTCAGCAATGAATCCTATAAAATGTGTAGGAAGCACATCATTGCCTCAAGATTTAACTAAGAATATTTCCAGAAGACATAAAATATAAAAAGAAAATAGCTGACTTATTAAAAATAAATTTTAAAATTGAATGCCCCCCCCCCCACATTTAAGAGATTAATTAGTTTTCCAACTTTAGTTATCGAAAATAAAACCAATAAATTTTAAAAAATTCTATTTATTTACAAAACGTGTGTTTTCATTTGTTTCTCAGTAATTGTTTGCTTACAAAAGTATTTGCTTAAATTACAATGAAAACAACTAAATTAACTTATTGTCAATTTTTGTAAGGAACTTGACAAGTATTGTCTTTCATAAATAATTTTAAATATACTGTTCAAATTAAAGAAAATAAATTTTGAAGCATTATTCTACACATTTTCATAAAATATCTTTACACATACATCTAGGTGTAAAATATACATGAGTATATTGGATAAACTGTCTGAGTTGCTGATTTTAGCCAGAAATCCCATTAGAGATGTGGATTCAAATTCTACTGCTCTCATTTGATTTGTTTTGCAACATCAAATATTGGAAAAATTAAACATAATAATGAACTAGAAAATTTTCACCCATTACAAAACATGTCTCAGTTATGACTTGTTGATTATTGTTTTATTATAAAGGTATTTGTTTATGCTATAAAATAAAAAGCTAAGTTAATTTCACATATTTCAATAAATTTATTTTCATAAGGACCTGGAAACAATATCAGGGGTAGAAGTACTAAATTTTTTTCAGGACAATATTTTCAAGAAATATCACGGCATTTTTCAATAATTTAACAGAAACCAATATTACTTTTACATAATTACATATTAAATTCTGTATTATGGACACAACACTTTTTAGAAAACACAATATACTATTAAAAATTTTAGTAATTAAATAATTCAGAATTTTATTATTAAACATAAATATAAATTGATACAAAAATTAAACTTATTGCATTGAATATTTTTTTAAATTTATAAGTTTTATGATAACTTCTTTAAATAACAGTAAATTTATGTGTAATTAAATAATGTTCGTTTTGAATTGGATGCATTATCATTTAATTCTAATAATTTAATACTGAACTTTTTATCATTGGCAGAGCAATCTCTG
Source organism: Latrodectus geometricus (assembly GCA_026290005.1). Classification (NCBI taxonomy): domain Eukaryota; kingdom Metazoa; phylum Arthropoda; class Arachnida; order Araneae; family Theridiidae; genus Latrodectus; species Latrodectus geometricus. Next base: position 1,669,919 of record JAPDSC010020712.1, on the reverse strand, counting down.
CATTAGCAGCATGCATCATCATTTGTCCAACTGTAACATTTTACTCCTTTTAATAATCTTAATAACAACTTTAACATTACTATCAATAATAGCAGATGCTATTTTCTTGGTAGCATCATCCAAAAGTTTTTGAGCTGCACACTGATTATCAAACAAAGTGTTCTTTTCTTTCTCAAGTTCATTTATTTTTTCTAACAGATGGGATTGTTTGAACTTTTTAACATAAGTAGTTGCTTAAATCCTCAAATTTTCTTTTCTTCCTCAGTTGTGTAGCATGTTGATATTTACATATGTGATGCATATTCTGCACAAGAATTCTGAACACAATGCATCCTTTCTTTGGTAAATGGACTGGAAGAAACAGAATTCCCATACATTCAAATGATATCGTGATAAGTAGGTAAACACTGAACTTGTTAATTCCAATAAAGAAGCTCCCTCCTTTGTAATAACGAAGTTACTTGTTGTAAAACCTCTTTCAGGTTGTGAATTTACCTTTAATACAGACAGACATGTTTCAACAACTTTAGAAAGAGTAGGATATTTTATATAAGATGATAATCTCTTAAATTAAATGGAATTAATCATGGAAAAATTTAATGCAATTCATTAACTGAATAATAATGTTTTAATACAGGGAAAATCAAATAGTTTTAAGTATTCATTATATTCAATAATAATATTTCATTATATGAACAAATAATAGACGCAACAATTTTTATTTAAATTTTTTGTCCTTTACTGTAGCAAATTTTCATCACTTTATAAATCTTATCATTTTTCATATGATTTCTTTTTATTTGATTCATATAGTCAATGCTCATAACTTAACCAAAAATAAGAATAAACTTTGTATGCCTCTGTCAATTCTTGAATTATTTGTTTTATAGACATTTCATCAAATAAAATTTCTTAAATTTCAGAAATATTCAGTAAGTATTTCCCCCAAGTTTCACCAAAAATACTTTACAACCCTGTGAGAAGAGACACGTACCAGCAGGAAGCTACTGTTTACCTCCTGTAATTAGAATCTGGAAGGAAAATTCAGGACCATTCTGGTACACATAATACATTTTGCCACATGTCACACAGATCCAAATGAAGAAATGTATAGTGTATGGCGCGCTTTATTGCATATACAGCAGTTGACAGAGAAAATATAATCTAGTGGAAGAAAACTCATTACTAACAATTTTATAAACTCAATTATTAAATAAAATTGAACTTTCAAAGGAATTTTATAAAAAAATCAGAAATTTCAAGATTTATTTGGAAAATTAAGGATATTTCAGGACGTTTTTTTAAAATATCAAGAGAATTCCTATTCCTACAACATGTATCCTATTCAGTTAATTATTTAAAAGGTACAGTATTCAAATTAAAAAATATTACAAACTTTTAAGCATAGAATTGATTATTACATGTTATACAAGTGTCAAAATTTTGGGAAAGCAGGATGCTTAAAAGTTGAAATTAATATTATGCTTATTAATATTTCCAAGTGCAAATCTTAAGGAAAAAAAAAAAAAAAAAAAAAAGAAAGAAAGAAAAACAAATTAAATTACAAAAAGATGAAATATCCCAATAACAAATTACAGATTAACTTGATGAATAAAAGTTAGTAAACAAAAAGCCACAATTTTAAATTTTGCGAGAAATTAAAACAAATAACATTACAAAAGTTACTTTGTATTCTATTCATCCAACCAACAAAACAGAACAACTGTTATCAGATTTTTAACCAATTAACACTTGTTGAATAAAAAAATTAAATGAAAAATGCAGCAGAAGTATAAAAAATGACTTAAAATGACTAAACTTGCATAGAAACTGTTGCATTATGATTTGTCCAAATTTCTCTGCATTATGAGAAAAATTTTAGGAAAATATTTCCTTAGAATTATAAATTAATTTGAACACACCCACACAAAAAATTAAATTCTAATCCAAGGGACTCTGAAATTCTTGTTGTGTAGACTATATACATATTATGAACTGAATATAATAAAAGTATGAATAAATTACAGTAACAAAAGAGAGCAATGAGTCCATGTGATATCATTAGGATATAAATATAGACCGGAAACATTTATTTACTTCTTTTGTAATTTATTTACTATTATTAATTTACTTTTTTTGATGATTCATCATATGCAAGATAATAATGTGTCTCTCACTTCTGAAAGTTAGGTAAACAGAGAAAACTGTTAATTTTCAGAAGCCTATCTGAATCACAGAAGCTGCAAATTATATATCATATAGAAATATGTAGATATGATATTGTAGCACCCCTATCCTAACATCCAATGAGAGCCTTTTACTGGACTGCAGAGAAATTCTTCAATAAGGGTTAAGAATTCATGAATTATGACAGCTAATGCCCTACCTTTCTGTATATAACTGTAATATTTGTTCCAATGCTTATCTGAGCAGTGGGTTGGTTAAAAATAAAAATATTTATACCATGAACCTTTTGACTCTTTATTTCTAAACTATTTAACTAGCCCCTCTTATAAAATTTGGCACCCAACATGGGGCACTAAATTTTATAATATTATAATAACAGAGCTAATCATGACATCTGGTCAAGAAATAGGTAAAAAAAGGCACATGTTTAAAAAACTAGCATTGTTTAGAGAGTTATAGTAATTGAATACAAATGTGGATTTTAATTAAAATTTTGATATGATTTGTTTTCAAGGCAGATATGCTTTTATGGACTTCAAAAGATAAACAGAAAATTTTGATAACTGGTATATTGTAAGAGGCACTAAATCAAAATAATTAATTAAATTTTGCTTGATTTTTGGACATTCATCATTTGTCAATTCTCTATTATGGAAATCATTGCTAAGCTAGTCAAACAGATGCCTGAAGAATTCTCAAGTCACCCAAGAGCTATAAACATCATGAAAGATTAATATATTGCTAGTGTAACCAAGCAGAATAGACAAGCTACCACCATGTGTATGATATCGGTGGTTGCAGCAGGTATTGGTGAAATGATATCTGTTGTGACTGCTCTGAAGAAATCTCATATTTCCTGGATATTATCAGCATGTTTAAGTTTTGTTCATTAGTCAACGATCATCTTTTGCACATAAGGGCTAATAAGGACATACAGCATTTAATGGATTTCAAACCACAAACAACGTTTACGCCCAAGATGTGAAATGAAGCAACAAACTGTGGAATTGAAGTCCAGAGAGTTAACCATTCAGCTTCCAGCTCAGTAACCTTAAGTATGTGCTCCTCTATCCATTCAATCCAGAATAGAGAGATTAAATTGTTGTTGCCAACATATTAATTGAATTCTGCCAGAGTTGGATAAAATTATATAGTTATGAATGAATCAAGATTGAGTGTGTAACTTGATGACAAGCACATAAAAGTCAATCAAGTAAAGAGCGCTTGCAATTTGTGCCAGAACATCCCCAAATATCACACATTCTGAGGTTGAAGCATAATGTTCCGGGCAGGAATTTGGTTGGGGTATCATTATGACCAACACAACTACAGACTGGGTATTGTAATAACAATAATATTATACAAAACATGAAATTCTAGACCTCATTGTAAGATTGTAGGCTATATCAGTAGGCCCAGCTTTCATTTTAACAGATAATAATGCATGTCCTCACAGAGCTATACTTTTCATTGTAAAAGACTTCCTGAAAGTGAAGAGATTGTCCATGTGAAATAGCTAGTAAACTCATGCGAACAAAATTTGATTGTAAACATTTAATAAGCTTTTGGAAGTGTTATGTGTACACATTTCTCGCTCTCAGAGCCATGATAACTGATTTATAGGTGGAATGTCAATAATGTGATTCAACAAGAGTTGGTTATCTTGAAAAAAAAAAAACTAATAGAATTGTTATGCAGATGGGGGGTACTCAAATATCTTATTGTCGTGCTTTTAATTGATGTAACTTTCCTTTATGTTACTCTGACTCTAATCAGAAATCCTCTTATAACTTATGAAAATTCATTTCCTCTTTGTATTTATTTGTTACCCGAATAAAAATATTTACTGGATTTTCCTGCCACATTCCTGTCAATGAAAGCAGATATTGCATGTAAATGTGAAAGCGGATGCTTTTGATAAAAGTACAATGAACTTTATGGTCACATCTCGCCATGGGCCAAATGTGACCATAACGAAGCGATTTTTTCACCTCGCCAAATTAAATCACCAAAAGCACGTTGGTATTGGTGAATAATTTTAAGGGAGTCAAGTCATCAGCAGACGTTGTTTCAACACTTGGTACGTGAAAATATTAATTGTAGATTATTTACCATTCATAACTGTGAATTTATAAATTAAAATTGTGTTAAAGCATTCAACTTAATTTTAATCAGAAATTCGGCAGCAACTTTTTTTTTTAATTTTCTAGTATCACCTTTAAAAATTGTTAAATATACATGCTGTTTTAAAAGCTTAAACAAATTGTTGCAAGCAAATCATGCACATGACTTGCGGTTTTGACTTCAAAAGAAGTGAATCACGAGAATTAATTAAAGCAATTTATAATTCCAAAATTTGCATTTTAAATCTGAACTTACTGCTTTTTGAATAGCATTTTGAAAGTGAGTATAAATGATGTTACTGAAAGAAGACCTGTTGTGCTATTTTCAGCTTCATATCAAATTAAGTACTGCTAATTTTACAGATAATACACTAGTTAATAAAGAACATTATAATAAGTTGAATAAAAAGTTGAGAAGTGATAAATTATGTTTCTTTAAACTTTAGTAAGGTAAATTTTTGTACTTTAAAAACTGGATTCACTTTTCATTTAAATCTATTGCGTAAAATTTCATTTCTGCAATTTTCTTATCAGCTATTGTTTGATTTTTAATATCATAATTTCCCTTTTAAAAATAAAACTGGAATTAAAGCTTATAAGCAAGAGAATTCTTATATTGTCCATATAATTTTATTTGTAAATTTCATAGTCCAGATTTCAGATACGTTGTTTCTATGCAATTTATTTTAATCAAAAACTCTATCTTCAATCATAAAATAGTTTCAAATATATTTTTGGGAAAATAGATATTTAAACACATTTGTTATGGTTTAATAAACAAAAACCATTATATACAAAAATATTATCTCTAAAGTACTTAAAATAAAAAATAATAATAATTAACAAAATTTCCAAAGGAATAACTTATTTTGGAAAAAAAAAAAAAAAAAACACCTAGTTGTATAGCTGAAATAAATCAGGGTAAGAATAAAAAATAAACCCTTTATATATGCACCCTTTAATAGGATATATGCATATTCCCCCACTTTTAAGGACTTAATATTTTATAACAAAGACAGAGTAAAAAGTCACCATTTAATTCAATTTTTCTTTTCGGCATTGATTTTCATCCTTTAGGATAGGATAATTGTTAAAGATCATCATAATAGTTCATAATGGCAGTGTGAAATACTATCTCATATTTACCATCACAAAGAGCAATATATATATATATATATCGTTAGAAATCAGATTAAATAAAAAAAATTAAAAAATAAGTAAGATTTACTATAAGAAAAAAATACTATTATAGATCTGGCTAACTCCTACAAATATAATATATGAAATTACAATTTACTTAATCTGCATAATTTAATAGAAATAATATATAATTTAAATGAAATTACAATAATAATAATAATATGTTACTATAATTTACATGAAATTATAACTTAATTATCATGTAATACATGTAAAATTCTTATTATTTTTGTTTGAGATATTTTCATAAATCAAGTACACAATATGAAAATTGCTAAAAAAATATGATATATTTCAATTGCCAATTCAGAAAAAAAATTACAAAATACTTATTATTAATTTCTTAAAGAAGTATTTAATAATTTTTACTATAAAAAAATTTACAGAAAAACATTTGAATTTGAATTCAAAATCACTGGCAGAGAAAATACCAATGAATTTCTACAACAATACAAAAAAAACTATATATAACTGTCTTCCTAAATTTAATAATAAAACTATGTGAAACTTGATATACATAATGTAAATCATTTAAAATTTCCCCACTCAACTTTCGCATGCCCTCAGAAACGCCATCTCAGCATAATTGCCCCATACAGCTAATCTCAGAGTAATGTGTTAATTGTGATTTCTATTAAGTGAAATAATTTATCATTTTAGTGGAAACAAAGGCAATCATTGTGAATACCCTGGGCAGGCATCATAGTTAAAAAAAATATCTTGTATAATTTATTTTTATTTATTTATTTATTTTATATTTTTGACATAATGCATAACTTTCTCTATGCATCAAATGTGAGTTTATCACATAATTCTAGGAAATATTAAACCACTTTTCATCCTTTTACACTACATGTGTTTGTTGTAAAATAAAAATAAAAAACATTATTTCTAACATGAAATAAAATTTAATATTAATCAATGATTAATTTTACTCCACTTTTTAGAAGCCAGATTCACTTACATCAAATGTATATCAGAATGCACTAAATAATTTTAAAATTTTCTTATCAAATTAGAAACATCCATTACTTTTATTCAAATTCATCTGTCATTTCTTTGCAATACAATTTTAGTACTTAGTGAGAAAATTAAAAATGGCACTGATAACTGATATTTTAACAAAATACCATTCTAAAGCTGGACAAGTTATTGGGGACCTCAAAAGCAAATACAATATAGCAAAATGGCAAATAAATTTTAGACTTTGGACATGAATTTCTGTATTTTTCAAAAGAAAAAAAAATCGGCTATTGTTCTTTGAGACAACCAAAAAATTAAACCTATTTTTCTTTGGGGTTAAAATATTGATATGAGTGGATTTGAACACTGATACTACCAGCAATATATTTTGGAATGAACCAAAAAGTTTATCTTTCATTTTCAAGAATATCTGACAGACAAATAAAACACATTAACAACCTTAACATTGTTCATTTTTACATAGTATACTTTGAAAAATGTATGTTTTAAGATCAGTAATGCAATTGCCAAACATTTTGAATCCAGCAACAAATGTCTAAGCAAAATCAGTTACATATTTTTTGTCACGACTTTAAAATTGTAAATCATAACTGTTGATTTCAGAATGTGCCAGGACTAAGACTGCTTTCCTAAAATCTAATTTAATTTTCAATTTTAAGAAATCTGATTGATCATATACAATTTTTAATACATATCAGTGTATTCAACCAGACTAGAACCACAGTGATCTCCAATGTATTGTCTGAAAACCAATAAATTATCAGAACTTTTCCTGCAAAAAATAATCAATCACTAATTGATTTCTGTACAAACAGTAAAGTAGGTTTCAGGTTCTACCAAAATCCATGATCTCAGTTTGAAGTTTCTCATTTGTGATCTATAATAAACATATAAGAGCAAGTTGGTTAAAAAAAAAATATCATCTTTCCAACCATACAAATCATTATAAAATAGTCTGGAAGAATTAAAATTGTTTATTTCTGTAAAAATTGAATTTTTTTTAAAAAAAGATGCTATTTCAATATTGTGATCTTGAGAAATTTGTGGTATGAGCTACATTTTAGGAATCCATTACAGTTTTTGTTAGTTGAATGTTAGAGGGTAAAATAAATTAAAGTAATGGCTACTAATAAAAAGCAATCTTAAAGAAAATATATCTATATAGAGAACTTTACTTTTAATTATAAAAATATAATAGTAATTAAAAAAATTATTTAAAAAAAAAACTGCCTTACAATTAATTCAAAAGTTATGCAAAATAAAAACTTGACACTGATTCCATGTTTGAACAAAATTTTCAAGTAATATTGTTTGCAGGCAATATTTGACAGTTTAATTAGTATCTTTTTTATTATGTTACTCTTGTCAAGGATAGGACAAGAATTGACATAAAATCAAATTAGGAAAGGAATTGTGATTTCATATGATATTTAACATAATTAGAGACTATTATTCAAACATCTATGAATTCAAAATATTTGTAATGTGTGTACCGCATAAGATATTAATCTTATCATTTGACTGTAACTCAAAATTATTAGTATTGATGAGCAACATAATCCATTCCTCAAATAGTACAGTAGAAGTCTTTTCACACATGTTAATTAAAAAAAAAATGTTGTTAATATTAACTTTTGGGCGATTAATTTTAACTAAGCAAATAGTATACAACAATAATTAAAAATTAAAGCACAAACTTAATGATCACACACAATTATTTCCAGAACTCTTTCAAACTAACCTGTTAATAAATGAATGCACCAAGAAAGACATTCCATTAAAAATTTCAATGTTAACATTCTTTATGGAAGTGTTAAAAGTAAAATTTTTACTTAACTTTAATTTTTATATTTAGAAAATTTTATTCGTAAACAAAAACTTAACAATAATGTACAAATATTGACTTGCCTAAACCAACTAGCCACAGGCAATAACTAACTAGTAACACCACAGAAAAATGAAGATAAAATTTGGCTAAAATAATTCTTCAATTTTGAAATAATTCTACGAAAAAGGGGGAAATATTCTGTTTAGTTTGTAACAGTGTTCTTTTTCTAGAATCGAAACTATAAATAAGAATAAAAAATAAAGGGAAATATACATTAAAACTATACTTTTATATTTGAGTGAAACAAAATACATTTATTTGCTTCAGATGATATATATTTCTCCCACACACAGTCATACAAATTTAAAATAAGTTACACTTCATAAATATAATAGTTCACATTTAATGGAATAATTAGCAAATTTCCTCAACTAAACCACTTCAGATCACTGATTACATACCTATGATGTGTTTACTAAATTATACATATGAAAATTTAGCTAGTATGTGAAGAACCAATAGAAATACTGCTTAGCAATTAAATTCTTTGAAATGAGAAAATTGTTTTCTTTATGACAAACAAAAAAATTTTGAGTTTAAATTAATGATTCAGTAATTGAATTATATTACTGTTTTCCAACAAATATAATTCCAAAATTTTTGTGATACGCCAGTTTTAAAAGTTATATTTACAATATTTTAGGAGTCTGTTGATCTTCTCCAGCATCAACAGACCTCTTCAACAATAATAATTTCCTCAGATTATTTGCCTTAAGCCATTCATTTCATGGTCTCATTGAAAAATAATATATTCATGACCCCATATTTGTATAATGAAAATATCCCCTTAAATTATTCCTTATTATATTTAAAAAATAGTCAAGTCATACATAGCTAGATCAAGTGAATACAACAGACATTCATTTATTTTTATTTATTTATTTTTAAGAAATTTAACTTTTACTGAATGAGGTGCATTGACATGGTCGAACATAGCTCCTCTAACATTCAGAATTTGTGAAAGATATCCAGTAAAGTATCAATTAACTAATAATTTTATTTTTCCAGCTTGAGAAGATGCTCTGGCCTTAGGCACAATTCATGGATTTGAACCCCACCTTATGCTTGGATGTGCATAGTGATTTGGAATTCACTTTAAGCTGTATGTCCGTTTAACCGTTTGACTGCAGCGAAGCGTTAATGTCGCGCTTCGCTTGTAATGCACAAAAAATGCGGAGAAACGCGATAGCACTTCTCTTGTTTTGTACCGAAGAGGAGGAGATGCTGCTGTTGGTTAGTATAATATTCGCATCTAGTGAGAGCAGTTGAATTCATATCAATTGCAGTTTTTATTCATTTTACTCAATTGTGATTTTTAAAAATATAAGAATTAAATTATAATACAGTGGTAAAAAAATTACTACACATTTCATTCCGCACTTTTAGCATATATATAAGAAAACTCTTCAGCACTCAAACGGATAATTAGTCCTCATGTGCAAAATATGACCGTTGGGCGACAAATACACCAAACCAGCTTGAGAAGTCCTCCACTTTTGAAGAAAACATCCTGCATTACTTTTTTAATAACATGTTTCCTTTTGCCTTTGTAGATATGGGACTTTTTTTATATTCATACATTGCTTCATTGACATATTAGAATGTCAAAGGGCATATTACATCACGTTATAATTTTAAAAATAATAAACAGCCAGATTTTTTTTTTTAATTTAAGTTCCTTTACAGATTTTGACATGCTTTTATTTTGGGTGGTCAGTAAAATTATAGAGAACAAAAGATTTTCCAATTACAAATTTACACTAAAAAATCATGGTAATTCAACTACTTATAAGGAAAATAATAAACAATAATATCATAGAAAATAATAATAATATCATAAAAATATAAGCGGTATATTTATAGAATAACACATTTAATGTTTTATAAAATGATCTTATTTTATTTGGTTTGTATTAAATTTTTTTGTCTGACATTTACACCCATTTTTTTTTAATATTATAGGTTGGTATTTCTTGAATGCTGCATTGTATTCAATTCTGGCAGCACCATAAAAAGCAAAATACATGAGTGTCTAATTAGAATGCAAGTACATACTATTTTGCTTTTTAATTTTCATAAAAAAATAATTCATGACTATAATTACTAAGATATAGCATCAGATTCTAACCCATTTTATTAAAACAATAGTGTATCTGTACATTTAAATTCTAGTTATTGATATAATTATAAATTCTAATATTTTTAGTATATTCTTGCTTGATTTTATCTTTGAAATATTGTTAATATCTATTGAAGATATTGTACTTTTCACTTAGCATTTTTTGTGTGTGAATACATTTACCACACAAATTAGAAACATTTAAAAAATTGTTGATATTGTCTAGTAGTTAATTGTTTTAAGAAATATTAAGCAAAATGTATATTCCCAGGTTGTTACTTCTGATGTGCATGTGAATGATTTATATTTCATTTTATAGTTAATCAGGATATTCTGGAAACTAATGAAAATAACACTTTTTTTCAATTAGTCATCAAGATGATAGAAACACAAAACATCCGATACTACTTTTGTTCCACATTATTACATATATTCAACACTTTGATTTAGATTGCAATTTGAATGCACATATAATAGAAACTCAATTTGAATTAGTTTAGTCCTTATTTGACATATATTGTTGTTAACAATCACAATTAATAAACTATAAAGGCAATGATTAATAAAACAAAAAGACAACACTTTTAATGCTATGAAAAATATTTATTAAACAAATGATCACATTTTACAAATCTAATGTAACTTTTAAAATATTAGAGTTAAAATTTCTACATTATACCATACAATCAGGTAAACCAAGAAAGATACAATGTTTAAAATTATTTGCAAAACAATATAATAACTCAGAACTATTAAATTGTGTTTTCATTTAGATACTGATTATAAATTTAACTGCATTCAGAATTAATATTTTGCACTACACTGACCTCCAAAAGATTAGAAAACATGTTGTAATAAGGGCACAACCCTTCTAAGACTCCTTTTGTAATGTTTATATGACACTTTACCATATAAAAATATTTTTTCCAAGAATGGATTTTTCAAGAGATTGCTTTTTCTTGTTGTAAATCATCTATGCGATTTTCTAGTGTTAACTTCTATATTGCAATCAATGCATACTGTCTCGTGCACATATCATCTAAATCTGGTTGTTAATGTTCACTTGTTTGCAAATTAGGTGCAAAATAATGGTTCTTCTTTAACTTTTGAAGATCAGTGCATTACACTGTCATATGTTGAAAGATTTAAAAACATCTGAATAAAAGCTATTTATAATATTAATATTTCAAAAACAAATAAGTTGGAGACATAACACCTTATATTTACTATTGATTTCCTAAAATTATGATTAAAATAGATAGTTCCGTTTATAAAACCCCATAATAGACAAGTGATAATGAAATTAGCTTCCGTCAAAAGATTAATGAATGATCTACCTTTAAAAACTTATTACAAATTTAATCACACACTACTGTGTTTAATTATCAGAGCTATCGTATTCCAATTTGTCAGTTGCAGAAAGACCTTCCACATCAACTTCTTGTTCTGTAGCATTTAACATGTTCAATGTAATATCCGCAGATTTAGCAGCTGGTTGAGATATAACATTTGAAGCACTTCTGGTTTTTCCCTGGTTCACCGCAGGTTTAGTAGAATTTACTACTGGTCTCCTGAGAGGAATACCGGCATCTTCGAAAGCATGCCTCTTCATGCTGATTTTTATCTGTAGAAGTGTTCTATGTTTAATATGACGGCATAATTTATCCATATCTTCACCAAATTTCAAGACAGCAGCTTTTATTGCTCGCAAATCAGCTTCAGAAACGGTATATTTAGATCCACATTCTGGATTTAACATATTTTCTAATTCACCAAGTCGAGTGAAAGTGATTCCAACTTCGGTGAAAATTTCAGCAACAATTTGAGTAGTTGAACGGGTAGGTTTACTCATAGTTCTACAATAGCACTGACAGAAGAAAAATACTAAAAATTTAAATTGCCAATATGTTTCGATTAGAAAAATATTTAAGTACTTAAAAGTGATTGATCGCTAGCTTCTGCCTGACTCTGATAAGCCCTTATAGGAATGTTGCCAAATGATTCGTAATAAAATACTGCATTTCACACTAACACAAAAGATTAGATTGATTGATTGATTGATTTGGTAAAATCTGAAAAATTGAAGTTGCATTATCACGAACACTTGAATTTTTGTCATTCAGAAGAACATTTCGCGACTCTCCTATATTGAGAAATAAAATAAACGTGAAAGATAAAAATAGTTGATTGATAAACGTTATCACTAATACTTTTGATTATATTACTGACTTTGGGAGTCAGCAAACCTGTGCACCGTCTCTCGGACACACTCGCTACAGTCACTCGACTACCAGGTGTCTACAACGCGTCCACGAGCTGTACACCAACCGGCCACAAAAAGACGTCACGTATGACCAAAATGAGGCGTAGCTTTTTCCATCACAAACAAGTATTCAACAAGTTTAATTTTCCCGTCCATAACCTAGCAACGGGTTCATGTTTACATCAAAATCAAGTGGTGTTTATAAAAATGTGAAGTAAATTTTCTGTGGAAATTGAAGTTTTAAAAATAAATTTATTTTAATAGCTCAACATATTTTTTAGAATTTTATTGATAATATAAATATTAATTTATTATTTGATTATATTTTTTAATTAGTAACAACTGCTTGTAGGCCCCATGACGAAAATTATTTCAAATAAAATAAAAATATCAACTATATAAAAATGTATCTGAATTAATCAACTATAATTTTGAAAAATAATTCTTTGATAAGATATTTCACAATATCTTTAAAAACTATACAAGTTTTTCTATCAGTTATAAACCTGCTTTATTGAAATTGTTTTTTAAAATGATATTTTTAGGCTGATACATTTATTGTAAGTTAATAAAAATTAATTTAAAAACTTGATAATTTTAATATAAACCTTCTTTATTTCAAACAGAATTTTTTTTTTTAAATTTGGTTTCTGTTGTATTATCTATGTGTCATTAATTTGCATGAATATGAAATGATAAATAAAATTAATTGTATTATTATTTTGATTATTATATGGAACAGACTAGTATATGAAATATAATTATTAATTGTGAATTAGGATTTTTAATTTAATGTAAAGAATTCATTTATAAAAATGTTTACTAATGTATAATTATAAATTCATTTATAATAATGTTACTAAGCAAGTTTCTGTAAAAGTATTTCACAGACATTTCTATCTATATAATTATAATAATTTAAATTATGGTCTTAATTAAGGATTGATTTCAAATGAAATAATTTTAAATCTATTCTATATAAGCAACATTGCAACCAAAACATTAACCTTTGGAAATGTTATCTAAATTTTTCACCCGTAAGAGGTATTATTTATTTTATAAAATACTTAATATTAATTAGATTCTTTAATAAAATTTGATGTTTTCATTATTTGTTCTTTACTTCAAGTGATTTTATAACGACATTTACAATTTACTTTATACAATAATCATATAATTGGAAATATTCCCCAAATCAATTTATTTTTATGTGAAAAAAAGCGTGAATGTACAATAAAATACATTGCAAACGAAAAAACAATATCAGAGAATTCAAATTGTAATTTATCTTTCATTGGCCAATGCTTTTAGTGATGTCATTATTAACATGATTGTTTCATAACTATAAAATTTTACATAAAATTAAATAGTATTTACAACCGTTTCCAGACACCATTCGATATGATAACCATGAAAAATAATTCATAATCTTTAATTTACTCGTATTACATAATTTATTTATTAAAAAATGATACCATACATACATTTATATATGTATATATATCGGTTGGCAGGCATTTTCTTAAGCTTTCAACCAAAAATAATGGTCATTATTTCATTTTTCAGTTTCATTGGTTCCATCTAAAAATATATTCTCAGAAGTAAATTTTTTAAATATATTAGATATATTTGACTCTTTATCTACAATAAATTGTAGTCGTTGCTTAAAAGTTACATTTTTTTGAATATATGTAAAAAACTTTCCTTAATTGATTATCTTTCTTCGAAAATTCATTTGCAACATGATTTATACCAGACTCTAAACAAGCTCGCGATAGATAATTGCTTATTGTTGATATTGTTACGTTGATAAATTGAATAAATAAAAAAGTAAAAAAAAACCTCGGTTTTATTTACTCGTTAGATAAAGCTTAATGACATGCCCACTTATATAAATCTCATAAGCATTTTTACAACTGATATTTCATTGAGAATAGTTTGTTTACTGTGCATTAATACTTTCAAAATGTATCATACTAAGATTATTAACTTTAAAACCTTATGGTTTGAAGCGAGATAACTTTTATATTTACAGGTCACACACTCTCCTTATATTCATTTATACATCTTGTTCAAATTTTCAATTATTAATAATATATTTTTTATCCATCTACTCAAGTTCAAATACTTTTTTTTTAAATTTGTATTGCATGACACTTGATGTGAATACAGTTTTTTCAAATATTAATTCATTAACTTTTATTAATTAATTCTAGTTTTATATGGAAGAATAATTTTTAACCAATTTTTTTCATCCACTTAATTTTAAATTCCTTTTTTTTAAACTTGTAGTGGATGACACTTGATGTTAATACAAATTGCTCACAAAAATTAATTCACTTATTAAATTTAATTAATTAATTTTAGTTTTACACAGGAGAAAAAATTTTATAAGATATTTAGCAGGATAAAAATTACTGTCAGGGGCGAAGATGGAAAAAATTTCTTTTTCAAATTCTTTTTTTACACTGGGTTTTAGTCTGAGTCAAGGAAGGGATAAAATGAAAAATGATACATTAGTGAGAGAGAGGGAAAGTGTGTATGTAAGAGAGAGAATTTTTTTTCTAACTTAGAAAATTAATGAAAATTATTTACAAAAGACTTTCTGCAATATATATATATATATATATATATTGCATTATTTTGTTTTATCAAGCTCAACACTTATTTTGATTTTATTGAGAGGCTAGACACTGGATTTAGTCAAAAAAAAAAAAAAATATGAAGAAACTATTCATTCATTTGATTCACAAGATACAGATCTAAATCTTAAACTATTAATAAAGAATCCTTTATCTCTTTAAAATATGATCTCACTTCTTCCGATGCAAATGCTATCTCTACATTTAAAAACGAGAAACTAATTTATGTACTAGATTATATTGGTTTTAAAATTATTAAAATTATTGTAAAGCTAATAAATGACTATTCTCTTCTTATTAAAAACAGAAAAACAATACAACTTTTCGTCATTTGGGAACATTTATAAAAATGAAGGAACTTAAATAGAAATGCAGCTGTTTTGTTTTCTCCAACACAAAATTTTTTACAAAAAATGGATTACACAAATATTACAGAATCAAAGCAAATTGAATTTTATTGAAATTAATTTCACAAATTGGACCAAGAAAACTGAAACAATAGATAAATGTATTTTTCATATTTCATACATTTTTAATTGAATTTGAATATTGTAGGAATGAAATTTATGTAAGGAAGTTGATCTCCAGCTAACTTAAATAAAAACAAATTTACTTGGATTAAATCGAATTATTATAATTTGTTTCTTTGATTTGGAATAAAATTTCAATATTTTGATTACAGCATCTGTAACTAACACCAAGATATATGACCAATTAAAGTAATATAACCTTCCGTTTGGACTCTTTTTGCTTCAACAAAAAAAGTGACTTTTTCCTCCTTTTAAAATTGCCATCAACGCTTAAATACTTCAAGTGAAAAAATATTTACGGTTATTTTATCCGAAGATTGACTTGAAAAATCTAATGCTATAGGAATGTAGCCCTTTTTTCCACAATCTCATAGAGTGTTATTTTTTTAAACAAAAAATTTATTATAATTATTTTTGACTTCTAAAAAAGTATTGTTTTCGCTCACTGAATAGGCTTACACTTTTTCCAATAAGCCTTCTTTGGGAAATTCATTAAAACACGGACGAAAGAAAGCACAATTTTAATATTTAACAACTTTGTAATTAAATGGAATTTTGAAGCATTCATTACCACATTTGCATTTTTTTTTTTTTTTTTTTGGATGTAATAGTTTTTTCTCATTAAAAAAAGTTTTATGAAATTCTGTAATTGTGTGAGAAAGATTTATTTGATTTACATATTTTTGCCTAATATGGTGTGTTTTATCTACAGATTACAATGAATACATTTGGAAAAGGTCATTTCATCTTTCAGTAGTTCACATTCGGTAATTATTTTGAAAGCTTTCACTGCATATTACATTTTTAATATAAATCGACGTTTTCTCAGAAAATAAATATTAAGGTCATTTAATTATGTTAATATCTCACAAGAAACAGAAAATCACAATTTTAGGACTGATCTTCAAATTCAGGAAATTTCTATTGTATTATATAAAACAATCATTATTTATCTCTTAACCGTTTTGATTTGATTTTAGATACTTAGCTGTGTGCCTGCCCTTGGGCATCTACACATTCATCGGAATTTCTAGGGCTTAAAATGACAGGCTTAAGATGTTATTAAGGCTAAAAGGATGAGATTAGATGAAGTTTTTAGACAAGATGGCGTCTGATGTAAGGAAGGCTGCTATTGGTCTAACAAGAGCATCTCCAGGGAGAATTTCTGCATCGAAAAGAGAAGAGATGTTTCCAGCTTCGCAAGTAGTGGCTTTCTTGAAGAAATTAGCATTGAGTTTGAATATATGTTCGGAGAGCTGTTTAATTTTCAGATCAGTTCTTATATTTTTATTTCTTAAATAATATGGTGCATTGACCATATAACGAAGCATTTTATTTTGCATAGTATTTATGATTTTCTTGTCTACCTCTGACAATGTGCACCAGGCAGGAGACGCATATGTGATGATAGGGCGTAAAATAGAAGTATAGAGAAGTTTCTTTAATTTTAGATTTAATTTGGATTATTTCCCAATAATTGGGTTTAATTTGTGATAATTGTACCAAGCTGCAGCTATTTTAGATTTTATGTGTTCAGTCCAAGTGAATTGTTTGTTAATTTTGATTCCTAAATAGGTTGCAGATTTAACATTTTCAATTTCTTGGCCGAAGATGTAGAGTTTGTTGTTGACTTTGTATCTTTGCGATCTTCTACTTATTATAAGTAATTTAGATTTGGAGGCATTAATGACAACTTTCCAATTATTGCACCATCTTTCAATATTGAAAATTTTGTCTTGTAGTCGTGAAATGGCTTTCGGATTCTTGGAGCGTACCACTATGCCAGTATCATCTGCGTAGAATGCCGTAAGGCTGTGGATATTATCTTCAATTGGGAAGTCATGAGTGTAAAATAAATAGAGCATTGGGCCCAATATGCTTCCCTGCGGAACACCGGCGCATATCCTTCGAACAGTGGAGGTAGTGTAGTTTATTTTGATGTGAAATTTTCTATCATGAAGGTAATTTCTGATGATGTTAGTAAGGTTATCAGGAATTCCTAGAGATTTAAGTTTGTATAAAAGGCCTTGGTGCCAAACCCTGTCAAAGGCTTTGGCCACATCTAACATTAGGAAAGCAGATTGTTCTTTCAGATAGAAACCTTTGCCAATAAATTCGAAGATTCTTACAAGTTGTTTTGTTGTCGAGAGATTTTGTCTAAATCCGAACTGTTGTTCAGGTAGTAATGAAAGATATTGTTTAAATCGGCCAAAAATAATTTTTTCTAGAATTTTTGAAAATGTTGGAAGAAGACTTATTGGTCTATGGTTTTCAGGGTTTGTTGGGTCCTTGTTAGGTTTTGGAAACAAGATAATTTCTGCTTCTTTCCAGATATCAGGAAAATAGTTGAGGTTGAGACAAGCATTATAGATGTGAACAAGGGAATTTAGACATTTACCAGGAAGATTGGCTATTATATCGTTGGATATTTTATCATGGCCTGGGGCCTTGCTTTTCTTTAATTTAGCAGCGATATTTTTTACTTCTTCTAAGGTTGTGTTTTCTATTGGAGTAGGAGAGTAATTTTGAAAGAAGTTATTATTAGTTTGTATAATGTTGTCAATAAATGAAGGATCAGCAGCTATGTCATTATTTCTAAATTGTTTTTCCATGACATCTGCAAAAAGTTCAGCTTTATCTGAACCTGAGTAGACAAAACCATGTTGTGCCAACAATGCTTTATTAGTGATTTTGTTTTTTTTCAGAGCTCTGCCCATATTCCAGAGTGAATTATCTGATGTTGAGATGCTTCGGATTTTTTCTTCCCAGTTTGCATTTTTAAAATCTTGGCATTTGTTTTTAATTTCTCTATTTAAATTGTTCATTTCAGATTTAAGTACTGGATCTAATGTTCTTTGATATAATTTCCTAATTTTGTTCCTGTTTTTAATTAGAGTCTTGATATTGGCTGGTAATTTTAAGTAGTTGTTTATGAATTTAGTTTTTGTGGTGGCATTATTAAAAGAATTTATGATATCACTTGTCAGGTTAGTTACTGCAGCATTTATATCATTTGCTGTGTTTAAATCTGGATCTTCAAAGTTTTTAACATACAGTAAATTATAAAAGAGATTCCAGTCTGTTTTGTTGACATTAGGGTGAAGTTCTGCAGGTTCGAATCCCACCACTGCTATAACTGGAACATGGTCAGAGCTTAGAGCTTGAATAACATCAACAGCAAGAGTGATTCCATTTGTGATAAAGAAATCTAAGATGTCTGGTCTTCTGTTAGTATTATTGGGATAGTACGTTGGTAAAGATGGAGAAAAAATATTTAAGTTTTTATTGCTAATAATATCCTGAAGAATAAGGCCATTTCGGTTGGATGCACGACATCCCCAGTTGACATGTTTGGAATTAAGATCTCCAGCAATGATAGTTGGGATATTATCATGAAAGATGTTTGAAATTTCATTTGCCGGTAATTGTTTTTGAGGAGAGTTATATATGCAGGATATTTTTATTTCAGTATTCTGAATGTTAATGATAATGTTAATTATTTCTGTAGAATCTATGGAATAATTTGAGTGAAAAGTTGCTGAAATTGATTTTTTAGCAAAGATAATTGTTCCACCGCCAAGTCCGCTTGTTCTATCACTTCTAAAAATATTGTAGTTTGGTATATTAATTTGCTTGCTTCCAGTTAAATGCGATTTGGTGACTAGACATAAGTCTATGTTGTTTTCTGTAACAAAATTATTGAATTCATGAATTTTATAGTATATGCCATTTGCATTCCAGGTGCACATTGTCAGGGGTCTAAAGCTATTATTTCTTTTAACCATTATTGGATTGAGAAGTGGAGATTGTGGGGACCAGTTGGCCAGTTCTGAAGGATTTAATTATTTCAACAAGACCTGATTCTTTAATCCACTGGAGGACCTCTTTTAGTTCTTCAAGTACATTTTTGGCATCTTGTAATTCTTTAGATTTATTATTTTTGAGTGCATCTGAATATGAATGTGTTATTGCCTTTTTATTCATGATAATTCTGTCAGGGTATTTAATCTCATTTTCCTTTATATTATCATCTGAGAAAGGATTTTTTGGACTGCCAGAATAGTTTGCCGTATGATCGCCATTACAGTTGGTACATTTAGGAGTTTCCTCCTTGGTTTTTGTGCATTCAGATGTAAGATGATCACCAGCGCACTTGACACATTTGGGATCATGCCCTTAACCGTTTGAGTGCTGAAGAGTGTTCTTATATATAAACATAACATAACAAGCGAAGCGTGATAGAGCTTCGTCGCATTCAAACGGTTAAAGAAAAGTTCAAAAGATACTGTTTCTATGCTCATGCTGATAAAATAAGCAGTGTTAACCATATATATATAATTGACAATTAAGAAATAAATTCTACACATGTTTAATATAATATTTAATTAACTTATCATACCGAATATTTTTGAAGAAATATAACTATTTTATTACAAATTCCAACCATGTTTCTAGTAATCATCTAATTAAGTTCTTAAAATACGATAAGTCCAAATTTTCACACTTTCAATCACTAGAATAGAAATACTGCTCTTTGATATGCACTGATATTGTGCATAATCAAGGCAATTCTTCAATGAATCGCACTTTTAAATAGTAAAATAAAAACTCACAACTTCCCGGTAATGAGAACAGCGCTATTCCCAAACCAAGCTACAATTGCAATTTAAGTGCACACACAACTGAGGAATTTTTGCAATTTAAGTTACCGCCACAATTTAAGTTACACCACAATTTTTGCAATTTAAGTTACCACATGTAGCACAGCTATGTCAGGACATTTAATGAAAATAACAAGTTAAGCTGTTGTTATTTTTTAATTTATACTTTCTCATGAATAGCTATTGAATAAAAATAAAATTAATAAGATTTTAGTCACAAAGATAAATGGAAATATCAGTTATTTGCTTATACTGTTATTCATAATAAACTAATATTCTAGAATGCTTCTTTTTTTATATGGATAAAAATGAAACGTAGCAATCAACATACATTAGTTAATTAATTCCTCTTAATTAAATTATGTCTGATGTAGAAGAATTTTCCAGTCTTAGAAATTTCCTTAAAATCTGAATATATTTTGTTTAATGACTATCTTAACTTCATTGTAAAATTGAAAACTAGAATAAATAAACACGTTTTGCTGCAAAATATATATTTCGGCAGTTTAATTGCTAGTAGGGTGCCAAATATTTCTATAAGCAAAACCCATTGTCATTTAGTCATAGAAGAGAGTAATCTAGACAAAACCTTAAGGTCATTCTGGGAAGTTGAAGCTTGGACAGAAAAGTCTCCTATGAGTGATGAATTTAAATATTGCATGGAACATTTTAAGAACACGCATTCTAGAGACACTGACGGTCGTTTACAGTTGAAATGGCTTAAGTAAAAAAAGATGAACTGGGTTTATTCAAGGATTTGGCCATTAGAAGGTTCAATAGGACTATAATTCGTCTTGCTAAGAATCTAATCGTTAAGGAGCTTTAGCTCAAACATTTTATCAAAGAATACGGGAATCTTGGACACACGGAAAAAGTTCTTCCATATCCTTATTATTATATTCCTCACCAAGCTGTACTAAGACCAGACAAAAGTACGAGCAAACTTAGGGATGCGTTTAATGCTTCAACAAAAACTTCTAGTGATATATCATGGAATGATATATTAATGAAGGGTGGAACTGTTCAAGACGAACTTTGGTCAGCTCTTTTACGACTTCATAAACATTTGGTTTCTTTCCCCACTGATGTGCAGAAGATGTAGAGACAAATAAAGGTTCACCATTCGCAGTAAGATTTACTTCGAATTGTTTGGAATGACAGTGCCGACGCTGGTTTGAAAACTTATCGTTTGACTACTGTTACGTACGGAACAACTTATGCTCCAATTTTGGCTACAAGTACACTTCTTCAATTAGCTGAATATGAAAGATAAAACTTTCTGTTAGCATCACCGATAGTGAAAAATTATTTTTATGTCAATGATGTGCTCAGCAGTGCAAAAATGTAGAAACAGCTTTAAAAATTCAGCACCAATTAATAGGCGTGTTAAAAGTATGCGCAATGCATTTGTATAAATGGAGTTCTAATAATCATAAACAACTTTCACAAGTACCAACAGAAAATCAAGATTTGAAAATAATGAAAATCCTTCCGTGAAGACATTAGGTGTGTCTTGGAACACTAAGCAGGATAGCTTTCACTTACATCGAATAATGATTACCCGATTATTTTAACAAAAAGGACATTCCTTGCTAAATTATATGACCATTTGGGTCTGATCGGTCCTTCTTATAGTAAAGGCTAGAATTTTAATTAAAAAATTATGGTTGCTAGGTTTACCTTGGGATACAGAAGTTCCTGCGAAACAAAGATTAGAATTTCAAAATTTTATTCGTAGTATACAAGAAATTTACCTGTAAAAATTCCCCACCGTGTCATTCCAAAGAAACTACGCTTGTGAAAATTCACGGGTTTTCAGATTCTTCAGAAGAAGCATATGGAGCTTGTATTTATGTCCACAGCAAAGATACTTTTTCAATTATGTCAGTGTGCATCTGTTATGCAGTAAATCTAGAATAACACCAGTTAAATGAGTAACACTTCCATGATCAGAACTTTTAGGAACAGGCAGTTAGATCCTGCACCCTTGGAAATACGCGTTCGTTCTTTGATTGGTCACATTAATTCTTACTAGTGCTGCCATCTATCGGTTGTTAAGCAATTTGTAACGTCATTTTCAAGGCACATTCACATTATCTTCCTTTAAAATGGATGTTGATAAATGTGATTAGTGCAATAAAGTATTTTATCAAAAAATAAATTTTAGTACATATAAAATCAGAATTTGCCAAAAAAATTTAATGGCTTCAAAAACTAAAAAATATTTAAATGCAATAAATGTGATATTCTGTTTCATTCTTACTGTAAAGAAAAGGAACGCCGTAAACTTATCCATTTTACAATTCACTGTTTTGAAGGAAATTGTAATGAAAGATTTGAAAATTTGGTTTGTTTTGAAAAGTTAAGACAGCATTTAAGATATAGTCATAAATTCGAAAATCAAGATAAATATGAAGAAAAGGCTTTCGAATCACAGGAAGGTATGTAATATTAATGTATTAAATCTTGCTATTTTACAGTCCATTAATCATTCTGTAAATATTGTAAGTTGATACTTACTTAATTTACAGTAGATTATATATTTTTACTAATACTCAGTTTGTTTTACAATAGCAGTAATATTAAACCGAAAAATTTAAATCTTAAAATATTATTATTGAAATAAATGCTTATTAACTTATTAAAATCTCATTTAATGTATCATTATATGTGTAGCAGAAGTGGATATTATAACAGCAAGTCCACAGGCGAAAGACAGTTGAAAGTCCAAGGAAGTAAGAAAGCTTCCTGTCACTGTACTTCTCAAATTATTTTGAAAAAATTCAAAGATCACTTAGTTATGAGATATTTGAAAATATACTTCAAGCATGATTTTTTGTTGAATCATCTGTCTATGTCTAAAGAAGTGAAAAAAATAGCTGGTAAATCTTATAACACTATATGAAGTTATTTAAAGCTAAATATTTGTGAAAAAACAAATAATATTCGATGCTTTAAATTATATTCTAAATTAAAAATTGACCATTTCAATGACTGCATTTTCTAAATAAATTTACTCTTTGATTTGTA
Organism: Latrodectus geometricus; assembly: GCA_026290005.1. Taxonomy (NCBI): domain Eukaryota; kingdom Metazoa; phylum Arthropoda; class Arachnida; order Araneae; family Theridiidae; genus Latrodectus; species Latrodectus geometricus. Next base: position 1,646,292 of record JAPDSC010020712.1, on the reverse strand, counting down.
GTTATTAATATACAGTAACTTAATTTAATGGAATCTTAACAGTTGTAAAACATTTAAACATTATTTGTAATTTTGTTTTCTGGGAAAACTTTTTATAAGTTTTGGACTGTATTCATGAATTGAGAGAGAAATAAGTCAGAAAACAATGAAGCAGTTTCCCTACAAAATTAAGCAAAATTGTTACATACATCTCCTATTGTTTGTTGTTTATAATGACACTTGGCAACGCCAAGCTCGCCCATCAGAGAGAATAGGCGAATGAAGTCAGAGAGGGAGCGTCTTCCGTTTTTTAGTAGAACACCCTCATACGAAGATGGAAGTACGACTTTTGGCTCATAGATGGCAGCACTATCTGAATTTTGCAATTTAGATATTGAAATCAATAGAGACCCAAAGCCTGGCTCCAACCACCCGCAGAGGTATTACTTTTGTAATGGGAACATGGAGGACATTGCGACCCGACAGATTTAACGTGCCCCAGTCGCCTTTAGTGAACACGACGGATCTTCGGCTAAGCCAGGATACGAACTCACCACCTTTTGGTAACGAGAACGACGACCTAACCAACCAGGCCACCGCAGCCTTCTCCTATTATTTAATAACAGTTATGATCAAAACTGGGACTTTCTATGTTAAGAAACAAAATCCTAAAATACAATTTATATGCCACAATGAACACATTAATAGTATATGTCATATTGTAATGAACAGCACACTGCTGTTCAGCATGTATCAAGAGGTGTGTAATAAATCTTTATGCATCTGCCAAACATGATTTTTACTTCAGTAAAAAAAGGGCTTCCACAGCACAGGTTTTTTTTAATGCTAGTCAGGACGTTTAGAAAATATGAAGAAAGTAAATACAAAAAACTTAATTTATGAGACGAATGTTTTTACATACAAAGTAAGGTTCTTTCTGAAGAAATATATAAATTTCATATCATAATAAATATTTTCATATTTGTAGTCATTTAATTTTCTTGTTCATAACATGCAAATATTTAAATAAGTGAATCTCGTAAATTTGAGTGAATGTAATATTTATAATTTAAATCTATTTAATTTATTCAAAATACTTTATTTTCTTCTTTCCATAAAGTGAGTGGTTAAATATTTAACATTTTGAGGAATATATATAAACTGTTAAAAAATGCATATGGATTAGGATTAAATTTCCTTTAATATTTTCTTTAAGATAGAGATTATTAAATTCAAAATGTAACTATCAAATATCTTATAAAAAGGATTCAACAGTCTCCATTTTAAGCATTTTTATATACACTTTTGTGTATATTAAAATACTTAAGATGGAAATGTGATATTTTTAAGCTATAATTTTTTTCCTACTTTTAAACTCTAAGTAATTATTTAAAAAGAAATTGTCATTGTAACATATTTTCTTCAAAAATGTCGTATATATTTTGATGTAAAGATAATTGTTTATTAAATTTGTTGGGTGAAAACTGTAATTTTCTAAAAAATTGTATTTTTTTCTGGGGAAATTGTTAATAGGTATCAACGTAAACTGAATTCTTAGAGATGTTAGAGGTGATTTAGGGAGGAATGGTATCGAAGAAAGGCTCCACATTTTAACATACAAGAATATAACTAATATAAAAAATAATATTGGTTTCAGACCAATTAGTCATTGGTCTGTGGTATTAGTTCTACGACTTCATTTTTTACTCCATTTTTCTGTGATGAAATTGGCTCACTTGTGTGGATTAAAAATATGAAAGAAATTGGAGATCTAATTTTAGATTTTAAAGAGCAAAATGTTTCTCATGAAAATTTAATGGATAAGGATTTTTTTCCATTATTTATAATGCTTGTTCAGTTGCAAATGTTTGTAGAATTTGGGAATGACATAATTTGCATCGATTCCACCCATGGAACAACTAGATATGATTTTGAGCTTGTAACTTTGATGATAATTGATGAATGTGAGAAAGGTTTTCCCTTTAGCTTTTGTTTAAGTTCAACTGTTAGTTTTAAAACAATGACTCACTTTTCTCAAAAATTAAAGATGTGGTGCCTGTGGAAATAAGGGCTAATGATTTTATGAGCGATGATGCTTCATTTTTTTATAATGCTAGGGAAAGTGTCTTTGAGTTTGTTGAAAGGCATCTATAATGTGCATGGCATGTTGATAGAGCATAGCAAAGTTATTTAAATTCAAAACCTATTGGCAAAAGAAAAACGATTTACAAAATTTTAAAAGCTATTGCTTATGAATTAGACTAAAATATTTTAATTTATTGCAAAAAGTTTTGGTAGAATTAAAAAATGGTGTTTTGATGCTGACACTGAAAATTTTTATGAATATTTTTTGAAGTATTGTAGTAACAGAACACATATGCGAGTTTATTGCTATAGAAAAGAAGATAAATTGAACACAAGCATCCACTTAGAACATTTCCATAAGGAAATAAAACGACAATAAAACAAATATTTGGATGGAAAAAAATTGCAGAAGAGTTGATAAGTGCTTGAAAGCTTAAAAAATTACATACTCGGTAAGAAATTTGACAGGCTTATTAAACTACATAAGGGGAAAATCAATAAACTACATACAAGCTCGTATCAACGCCATAAAAAAGGGGAAAAAAACGGCTTCAGATTTTTTGCTGGTAGCAGATAATAAATGATTTGTGAAGTCAACTTGATTTTCTAGCAAATCATATGAAGTTAAGCAATTGCATAGCTGTTCTTCAGTTTCATGTAACATACTTTGTCGAGAATGTATATGCTGTATATCAGCTAATGAATGCACATGTCATGATTATGCAGTTTTAAACAATATGATTTAGCACATTCATGCTGCCAATTTCCTTTTTAAGCAAACAGAAACATATCGGTCCTCTTCAAGCAATTCCATCTCAATCATCTCGAACACTAAATGATGCAAACAATTCAAATGAAAATAAAATAAGTAATTTTGCCCCTACTAAAGAATATATTTTAAATAAAATCAATAAATTATATAAAAAAACCCAAATGAAATCTTCTATTGATGGGTTAATAGCACAATAAATTTACAATACCCTTTATTCTTTAGAAAATTTACTTGATAGTGATAATACCAATAGTGTCATATACAATGTCTCTAAAGATAATTCTAATAAGAAAATTATTCCCCAAAAAAGATTTTTTTTTTCTATAAAGAAACAGAAGGTTAAAAAACAAATCTAGGGAAAAACAATTAAATGTAGAAAGTTCCCTTTTAAATGAACCTTTTATAAGTAGCATCAGCTGAAACAATGACAATAGCTATACTTAAATGTTGGATATGAATTTTTTTGTTGTGATTTATTGATGTTCTATTTATAATATTACAAATTGCTTATTGTTCTTAATTGTATTATTACAAATTGCTCTCTTAATAAAATTATTAAATTGTGATTGAATGAATTTTGACAAAAATAATTTTATGTGAATAATTCAAAATTTGAACATCACGAAGTAAATAAACATAATGCAAATAATAAATTTCTTATTTATACTCATGTATCAAACCTTTTCATTAATATAAATTTTATTAAACTTAGATTAACTTATTAATCATATAATTTTTCTGTAAACTAAAATATTTTTCTATTTAACATAACAGTTAAAAAATTCTATTTACAATATTAAGAAATAAAGCATTTTACAATTTCATTTTTTTTTTAATTTATTTTATTTAATTTATCATTTTTTCTTTCATTTGTTTCTGCTATAGCTTTTAATTTAAAATCTCTGTTGTGTAACTTAAAGCTTTTGCTTCCATATGACGGTATACGAATTTGAATATTTTCAAAACGAAACAGTTCACGGCAAGGCAAATTGCAAAATGACGTTAGTGAATTTACAACTGTAATATCTCTGGTGTGTCTTGGTTCCACCTGTTATTCAATTTATGAAACATAAACAGTATTTCTTTAAAAAATTTCTTGTAAGCTTTTCTGAAGAAGAATGTTTTCTATCAGATTATACGCGGCGGCGTATAATAAGCACAATGAAATTCGGAACTTTTTTTTACCACGATTATGAGTTATTATTAACAAGCGGATTATTTACAGGAAAATACGGTAGTTCATTTTGACAAGTGTGGTTCCCATAACAAGCAGAGATAGTAATACAGCTTTGATTAAGAAATAAAGCATTTTACAATTTCTTGTTATATGTTGAAATAAGTTTTCCTTTTATTTTCATGAGAAGTGAGGATTTTAAAAATTTTGACAAGACACAAACAAATTTTTTAAAAAGCCAGTGATTTAATTATAAACTAATTATGTATTACGTGGATTTACAATATCTTTAAAATTACGCATAGTTATATGTGTATATTTTTCTTTTGAGTATTTTATTTTGTAGTTTTCTTGATTTGAAAATGTTACTAAAATTTTTACTTTTCAATTGATAATATTGTAAAAACTTGTGTTTGTACAGAATATTTTCAAAATGCTTTCACATCACACATCTACAAAAACTATATAATCTCATTAAATATCTATACCTATTTAGCATGAACTAATTAATATGCAATTGTATTCGACATCTCTAATAATTATTACAAAATATTCGCAATTTATATAAGAAAATAAAATGTTAATTTTTTTATTTTTGTGCTTTTAACACTTGAGATTTAATATTGAATCATGAATTTAACATCTACAAATATATTTTTTAAATTTAGTGTATATTGAAATTAATGTTACTAACATCATCTTATATTAAACAAATAATGAAATTATTTCTTTTCTATATTAATATTAGCAGAAATAAATGCATAATGCAATGGTAAATGATTTTAGAATTTTATTAGGTTTATCAGAGATAATTTGTCATCATTGTCATAAATGCCTTATTTTGCTTGGGTTGCTGTTACATAAATAAGTGATTCATTAAGTTAGGTATTTGGTTTTGTTAATCCATAAAAAATGGAGCAAAGATCAATTTAAATTACATGTTTTGTATTTTTAAAAAATGCTAAACTAGATTTTCTGTATTATTTTTGAAAAAATTAGTAAGAAATAATGTTAATTGAATTATAGTTTATCATAAAAAAATTTTGATTTTGCCTGCATAATTATTGAAAAAAAGTGTCAAAAAATCGTGTTTATTGAATTTTATTTATTGCATATTATATATTGCATTTTGACTATTTAAAAGTTACATCCAGAAATTTAATTTAAATAATTCTTACATATAATTTTAGGGGATACTGTATTTTGATGTTTATTTAAGCAATATTAATACCAAAATACAGCATTCTCTAATAATTTGGTGCACAAAATTACTTTCTATAAACAAATTTAATAAGTATAAAAATCTAGTGAAATAATATATAACAAATAGATTAATAGCAATATATATAAAAAAAATTTGAGTACTAATTTATGAAAATATATCTTTTCAATGAGTGTTTAGAGATTTAAAATAAATAATGGTATAAGAAATAAGTAATAAATTTTCTGATTCGGTAATCATATGCTTCATACTTTTAATGTGTGTAATAATTATTAAAAAAATTTTTTTTTTGAAAAGTCAGCATTTTTACAAATTGCAAAAGTAATTTGGCATTATTCTGCATAACATTTACATAGTTACTTAATCATATGACCAAACGATTAGATTTGACTCATGGGTTAAATTGCCATTGGTTCAGTTACTTTTTCTATAAAGTTATTGGTGAATACCACTTTCTAATTCTTCAGTTGAGGTTACTACCTGGTGGTAATTGAAATACCGATTAACCTCTTGGTTGAAGTTAATGGTGAATAATAGAGTAAATGTGGCCTCAGATAAAAGAAATTAAATATTTTAAACTATTTAATTTTTAAAATGACATGTGGTCATGCATTACTCTGTAAAATGTTAGACCCATACTTTTTCTTCGGAAAAATAAGGTACATTTCAAGATTCTGTAAAAAAATTGATATTTTATATTTTGCCATACTGGAAAGAAAGCATGATGCAATACATATGCAATTTTAAGTACCTAAAACTCTGTGTAAATTTGACAAGTTCCTACATCTTTATTAGCCTTTTCTAGATATGATGCAAAACTTTGAGATTGATACAATTTGCAATCATCGTCATTAATAAACAAGGACCGTATTATAAAAAAATAATCACACTTTTTTTTGCTGAAAGTAATATAGGAAATATAGTAATATATTAAATAAAAAATAAACAATATTTGATTATAGGTAGATTTTTAATCATTATTCAACTTACCAAAACACGTAGCATGCCTGTCATTGTACTACGCAAAAATTTATGAAACAGGTAAATTAGTTAATAAATGTTAGTAATAAAAGCAAATTTATGCGACTGAGATTTCTTTGAATTTAATGAAATTTAAATTGCTTGGTTGGTTGTTTGGGTGTTATGGCACAAGGTCCAAAAGAGAACATGCTGCGCCAAAACTAAAATTTTTATTTTGCTTTTATTTATTTATTTATTTTCAAAATCCAAACAACATTAAAATCCAACAAAATACAAAAATCTTTATATATAATATTATTAAAATTTAACTGTCTATATATGTTTAGAATAATAAAATGTAAAACATTAATTAAATAAAATTCAAAAAACCTATTACCTTTAAAAATGCAAACAAGTTTCTGTGAGGTGGTTCTCCCAACAAATCAAATGTTAAAAAATTAGTATTAAGAAAGTGTAAGTGTTGGTTGTTAAAATCATGACATGAAATTAAAATATGATAAATTGTATATGGTTCATCACACGTTTCACACCATGGAATTAATTCACTTAAAAACAAATGTCTGTGTGTGAAACGTGTGTGTCCGATACGAAGGCGAGTTAATCTAACATCTACTCTTCGTATCGGTAAAACTGATGATGGGATGAAATATGGGGAAATGGCACATAATTTATTAGACACCTGCATACTCCATAACTCCTGCCAGAGAGAGTTAATAAATGTTTTTACAACCCTTCTCACGTCGAAAAGAGGGACAGATGAATGGAGTCAGGACGATGCAGCTTTAGCGGCTCTATCTGCCTTTTCATTTTCCTCTAGATTTACATGACCTGGGATCCAACAGAAAATGATATCATAACCCTTGCCAGCAAGGGAATCCACTGCTCCGAAAATCTTGGACACAACTGGATGACAATTATTATAGTTTTTTAACGCTGCTAAAACATTCAAACTGTCAGTATACATGCAGGTTTTATTAAACTGCTCTGTATTCACTAGCTGAAGGGCTTCATGGATAGCCGTAGCTTCAGCAGTAAAGACGGAGCAGGACCTATGGAGGCTTTAACCATAACTGGTATCAGCATAAAATATGCCACAGCCAACATGTCCTGCAATTTTTGATCCATCCGTGAATACAGGCGTGTATGATGAATACTGACAGCGATGAGATAGATAAAGCTGTTGAAAAACTGTTGAGGTTGTGTCCGATTTTGTAAATTGAGCAAATGGATTAATAATAGTTATCTGTGAATCATACCACGGTGGATGTGAATGTAAGTCCGTTTTAATAAAACGGACATCATTTAGGTCTGTCAAATAGAGTTGAGCTTTAGTTCCACAGAGAAAAGGTTGGATGCTATAGGGACGAGCATAATATAATCTCTTCAATGCAGGAGTATATACCAAGGATCGTAAAGGATGTTGTCTGTCAAACAGAACCTTAGCGTAATAATTGAGAGACAGCTGCATTCGTCTCAGGTCTAAAGGCAATTGCTGATAAATCGCATAAAGACTCTGGACGGCTGATGTGCGAAATGCGCCTGAACATATTCTCAAAGCAGAGTGATGAACAGTATCCAATCTGCGTAAAACAGAAGACCTTGCAGATCCATAGACAACACATTCGTAGTCAATACGAGACAAAATGATTGATTGATACACACGAAGCAGTGACAAGCAACCCAAGATGTATTTGATAATACCTCGAGGATATTAAGCGATCGCTCACACTTCTTCCACAGATGTAAAACATGCGGAAGAAAGGTCAACTTTCGGTCAAACATCACACCAAGAAATTTAATCTCGTGGACTACATGTATTTGAGTATTGTTCAGTTTGATAACAGGATCATTACGAATGCTGGTCTACCTGCAGAAATGGACACAGCAGCTCTTGCTAGGAGATAGTGTAAAGCTATTTTCTGCACAAGATGCAGCTATTTTATTTACAGATGTTTGTAATTGTCTCTCAATTAAATGCATGTTCGATCCCTGGCAAGAAATTTGCAAGTCATCTACATACATTGTGCCATGAACTGAATATGATAGAAGATGAAGCATGGAACTGATGTATAAATTAAAAATTGTTACACGTAAAATTGAGCCTTGGGGTACACCCTCGGCTTGAATAAAAGTATTGGACAAAAGGTGACCCATACGAACTTTAAAAAAACGGGAGCTTAAGAAATTCTGTAAGAATATCGAAAGATTACCCCGAAAGCCAAAATTATCTAATGAACGGAGAATTCCATATCGCCATGTACGGTCATATACTTTCTCGATGTCAAAGAAGATGGAAACCAGATGGTTCCTCCGCACGAAAGCGTTGCGGGTTTGGGTTTCTAAGTATATAATGTTATCAAGAGTGGATCTTCCTTTACGGAATTCACTCAGATTGACATGTATACATTTATTTTCTTCTAAGACATGCACGAGACGGGCGTTGACCATACGTTCGAGAACCTTGCAAAGGCAACTCGTCAGAACTATTGGTCGATAATTTGATGGCTCTGAAGGATCCTTACCAGGCTTAAGAACCGGAATTACTGTTGCTTCATTCCAAATTGATGGGAATTCATTTTCAGTCCAGATGCTATTGAACAAATGCAATAAGTTCATTAGGGTGTCTGGACTTAAATGTCGAAGCATTTGGTAACTAATTCCATCAGGTCCTGGGCTGGTATTACTGGCCTGCTGTAATGCTCGCTTCAATTCCAACATCCGAAAATCGCAGTTGTAAGGAAAAGCTTGTCTATGGTTGAAACGAATTGATGTTTGCTCAGCTCGACTCTTTGTCTTTAAAAACGAAACACTATAAGAGTCGGAGCTTGAAACGCTAGCAAATGTTTCACCAAAGACATTAGGAGAAGAGTATATAGCAACTCCGGTCTTCAAGACGGGAATTGAGAATTCCGTATAAATACCATTGGCTGCTTTTACTTTTCTCCATAACTGCTTACTGGATGTGGAAGATGTTATTGAAGAAACATAGCAAGACCAAGATTCCTTCTGACTCCGTTGACGAGCTAATGCTTTTGCTCTCTTAAATGCAATTAGATTCTCCGTTGTGGGGTACCTCCAAAACAACCCCCATAGCTTCCTCTGTTTCTTGTAAGTATTTTTACACTCATCATTCCACCATGGTCTACAACGCCTGTGTGATATAGAGGAACATTTTGGAATTCAGAATCAGCTGCACTAATAATTGTTTCAGTGACTTTGTAAACGGTTTCGTCAATACTCTCGTTCAATTCCATTTCTTTATCAATAACTGCCAATTGTGTAAATAGAGTCCAATGTGCCCGACTGTACACGTAGTTAGGTAGACGTTGTCGTACACTACTACCTCCAGTCTGGGTGATGATGAGAGGGAAATGATCGCTGTTATGCAAATCATTTTCCACAGTTAAATTAAACAATGGTAGGAGTGAAGGAAAACAAATGGCAAGAGAATGAAATGTTCTTGTGGGTACGTGGAAGTATGTCTTCTCGTTGGTATTAAGCAGACAGAGACATTTATCATAAAATAAATTGCTCTATCTGGCGACCACGAGAATTAATATCATCACTTCCTTACAAAGTATTATGGCCGTTAAAGTCTCCGAGTAAAAAATATGGTGTTGGCAGGTGATCAACAAACTCATGAAGTTCCTCTTGGCGGAAGATATCATGTGGTGGCAAATATAAACTGCAGACTGTTATCAAGCAAGTTGTGTGAATTCTCACTGCTACAGCCTGTAGAATAGTATTTAATGGTTGAACAGTGCTGTGAAAAATCATTGGATGTAAATATGCATACTCCACCAGACACTAAACCATCGTCACCACAGTCTTTTCTAAAGCAATTAAATGCACGCATGGAGACACTGTTGGAGGATTTCAGGAAAGTTTCCTGAAGTGCCAAACATGCGGGGCTAAGAGCTGAAGTTAAGGACTTGATATCATCTAAATGAGAGCGTAAATCATGGCAGTTCCGAGAAACAAAGGAAGTTATTCTTTAGTTCTAAAAGCTCCTCTCCTGGAGCTGGAAGACATATCATCTGCCGATTCATCGAACGACATATCATCATCCGAGGGATGTAGAGATACAGCATCAGCCTCCAGGAATAAAGCTTTGCGGGTGGATATTGAGGGCCTAGAAGAACCCTCTTTAACAGATTTTAATTTGTAAGCCTTTGCAGAATTTGATTTGTACGTAGGAGCTTTTTTAGAAATCGGAGATAATTTAGGTTTTGGCTTTTGAGTAGATGTTTGTGGTAATTTAACAAGGGGAATTGTGCAGGAATCCGTTTGAGTACTACTGCATCGAGTGACTTTTTTAGCTACGGCTGCATAGCTTACTCCAGACTTAGGCGTGCGAGATGTGACAACACGTCGAGCCTCCGGATATGAAATTTTATTAGTTATTTTCAAATTAGTGATCTCCTTTTCCAGATCCCATATTGGACAATTTCGAGAGTAGGAGGGGTGGTCTTAGCAGTACAATTGGTACTTTCATGGCCAACTACTGCGCAACGAGCGCATGTAGGTTTTGACCTGCAAGAGTTCTTTGAATGTCCAAAATGCTGGCACTGGAAACAACGTAAGGGATTAGGAATATACGGCCTTACGGGCAGATGCATATATGCAACTTTCACATTTTCTGGAAGCTCTGGCGTGGCATATGTCAGAATAAGATGTTTCGTATCAATGTACTTCCCATCCCTTGTTAGTTATGCGCTTAACGCCACAGACCTTCTGATCCTTCAGATTTTCTAGGATCTCTTCCATAGGCGTATTTAACAAATCCCTTTCTGAGATTTTTCCTTGAGAAAAGTTAAAATTCCGATGAGGCGAGACAGTCACCTCGATGTTTGCCAACAGTCTCATATTATAATGGAGGATAGTGTTGCTGATGCAACCTCCATAAGTAATTCACTAGATAGCAGTTTTTTTTATATTCCTGACTTCCTCTACTGTACCCGATATTCCCTTTTGAATCAGAAAAGGGGAAAAATTTTCAAAATTTTCCTCTTTTCTTGTTATAATAAAAAATTTTTACCGTAGATTTATCTAACAATTGCTCCCGTGGGAGAAAAGAATAATTTTTATTCTCTATAACTATATTTTTAAAATTTCGGGAACTGACCGCACCACTCACCACCGAGTCCTACAAGGGGATGCAGACCAGCTGCACCAGTGCTAGCCAAGTCCTATACGCTCACAGTACATCCCTGTGATGGCCTCCACCCTTAACGAGTCATGCAGCAAATGTACCGATCGCTTGATCGATAAAGCTGATTGATGTGCCAGTGACCACAACACATCTCCCGTTTACCTGAAACAGAGGCCAAAGTAATGTGTTAGTCTCTGGGGGCCTCAATTACCAGGATCCTGCTTTCCAGAAACACGGGTCTCCACGTATGGTTAACACGTGGATGGTTTAGTCCCGAAGAGAAGCTAATAGCAACACAATGGCGACAGCTGCTCAAGGGGAGCCCTCAACCTCATAAGAGGCAACCACAATGAGGGAGAAAAGGAAGAAAAAGCAGAAGGAGAGAAGAAAATAAAGAAGAGGACAGATCACTGAGGTAACTCGGGATTGTGACACCCATGTTTACTTAAAGAAAGTAAACCCCCTGAGGTGTGAAATTTAAATTGATTGAGTTAAGATGATTTATAATTATTCATTTTTGTGTCTATATATAAATATAGACACACATTCTAGAGTCACTTTCTTATGCTCCACATTAATGAATACCATTCATTTTTCCCACGTCATGTTGCACAACTATTTACAACAATATTAAACGTAAAACTGCTTTCACAAAATACTTCACTATTTTTAAAGAGATACTAAAGCATCTAGTTTTTTCGTTTTTCTCTTAAGCTACTAAAATAAATATATGCTACTACATAAATTGTGGTGAATCAATCAATTGTCAAATGACAGCAGAATTCAATGACTTTAACAGTTAGCGAAGCTATTCACATTCATAGTAAAGTAAATATGAATGAAAGAAATCATAATTAAATAAAAGTAATAAACATTTTTAATAAATTTACCTAACATCAGGAAATGTCAAAGGTATTTGAAATGACATCACACTCAAGCTCTCTCGAACAACAATAAATAAGGGATAATGCACATTTGCACTGATACTTTCCACACATAAATTTACAGCCCATTCCTGAAAATTAATCAAGGAAAATTTTAATTTTTGAACTAATTAAATTAACCACTTGTATCAACATAGCATTACATAATTCAAATAAATTTTAAGCAAAATAGAAATATGCAAATACAAATTAGATGAAATGAAACTATACAAGATAGCTTACTTCAAAATAAGTTTACTGAAATTCATTACAATAATTAAAATAATTGGGACGATAAACATCAACTGCCTTGTACATAAATAATTATAAATTACTACTATGATATAATTTTTTTTAATATATACACTTAAAACTACAAATATAATTAATCATTCAAATATTTGTCAGTCTGTACCGCTGTTTAAGTATCTGTGAGTAGAGTAAAAATGCCGGTTCTGGAGCAGCGGCGGCATGGTCCAGTTGGTTTGATTCCTCCTGTTGCTATTTAGTTTCGGTTTCTCGAATAGAGTTAATTTGTATTTGGCTGTTGTTATTTGGTTTCGGTTTCTTTGAAACAGTGGAGTTGAATTGATTAGGAAGATTTTTTATGGGTTAGAATTGTTTGGTGGCAACAGTGAAGTTTACATTTTGGAGATGACAACACTATACACTGTGTGAAACATGTGATAAGTTCTAAATCCTTTTCTAGTCTCAGTGGCGCCATCTGATTCCAAAATTATAAACTTGACATTATAGTTTAACAAAATTAGAAAAAAAATAATAACAATGACGGACAATAAGATCAAATTCACAACGTTCAAAAGTATTCGTGGATCAACGATTTATTTTCATGCTTTGAACCGTTGATCCACGAATACTTGACCATCGTGTAGAATGAATGGGTATTGAGCCAGCAAATGTAATAAAAACTCGCCAGGATGTCAGTTAGCGGTGGCACACTTAATGAATCTTTTATTTCATAAAATGAATAGTCTTGCTCTTAAGTAGAATAGTGGAGTAGCATGATTGTGATTCTAATTGTATCTAAGTGAAATACATTTTTAGTATGCATTTATTTCAAATAAACCTGATTTTTTTTCCCTAACAAGTGGGAGAATTGTGCATTTACTTCAGTTTTTCTCTATGAGAGTTGAGGAGGACTGTTCCTGGATTCATATTGGGTAATAGAAATTTGTTTAGGAAAGGTGGCAACGTGTCGATAGAAACAAAGTCGAACAGGTTTTAAATTGTGAACTTTTGCTTACTTCAAATCTGTTTTACATTTAATACTTTTGTGATCTACAGTGAAGACGTTTTATTTGTTCAAATTTTCTCGTTTAATATTGATGCACTTGTTTATAATCTAGTTATCAAAAGAATACTATTTTGCATTTTACAATGAAGAAATTACTATCACTTGCGTATACTAATTCTAAGCATCCTGGAAGGTTTTGAGGCGCATATTCTGTTTACAAGGCATTAGGGGGTAAAGTTAAATTGAAAGATATTAAAAAGTGGCTGCACAGCAAGGAGTCATATACATTGAACGAGCCTATAAGACGCAAATTTAAAAGTAATAAAGTTTATGTTAGAGGTATAGTCGTACAATTTCAATCGGATTTAGTTGATTTGAGGTCTTTAGCTAAGTATAATAACGGATTTAAGTATTTGTTAACGTGCATTGATGTCTTTTCTAAATAAGCCAGGGCTTTTCCTATTAAAGATAAGACTGCTAAGAGCATTTTAATGATACTTAAAAAAATATTCAAAGCTAGAAAACCGGAATGTTTTCAGTCGGATAAAGGCAGTGAGTTTACAAATAAAATTATTAGCAATTTCTTTAAACAACAAAATATCCCTTTTTTCTACAACTGATTATAAGACAAAAGCAAGTATTGTTGAGCGTTTTAACATGACTTTGAAAACTAAAATGTGGAAATATTTTACGGAATACAACACATATAAATATAAGAAGGGTGGCCAAACTTTTGGGACCCGCGGTCTTCTCCACATTTAAAAAATCGAAGGCGGTCTACTAATGGCAGAGCTAAATTAACGTACATATTTATTTTAGGTAACAAGAAAAAATGGTAAATTATGTAATTTTTCTAAAATAAAACTTAATTTTAGTATTTACAAAATAAACATTTACTGACGAAAATAATCAAAGTATTCATATATCAAAAACTGACCATCCTATTCACTTCGTTTAGTTGAAATTTGGCACTGTATATCTGCGACAAGTTTATCATATAGTGGCTGGTAAGGGCTAATTGCAACGCATAAACACGAAATTAAAAGTTCATCTGTTAAATGCGACCCATGTTTGTTTTTTGTTCATGGTTGAAAAAGCTGATTCGCAAAGATATCTCGATCCAAAGTATGATTTCAAATACAAAATCAATTTGTAAATATTTGGAAACATTACCTCAAAAATTAATTTCCAAAAATCAGTATCGCTAAATATGCTCTGGATTTAAGAATATATCGCATCTTAATTTAATAATTTCTTCCTCGGCCGAGACTGATGTGATATCTATTAAATGTCCTATTTTTTCAGATACTCCATCTATGTTGACATTTTCATTAAATGGAAATATCATAAAATTGAGTATTTCTTTCATCCTAATTAAGTCAGCGAATCTTCTTTCAAATTCTTCAAACAAAACAAGTAAGTATTAAGCGAAATCTTCGAAGTCTCGATTTGGATTATGGATGCACTTTTCCTCCATGTTTTTGAAGTTTCTCGATTCATGTTTTCTTAATTGAGATGCATACCTTTCTATAGTTTTTTTAATGTTTTAATCGCGCTCATCATGTCCGTTTTAGGTTTTAAATCATAAATCTTTAAATCGTAAATCTTAGCACAGTTTGTTTTGGGTTTTAAAGCGTAAACTGTGTAGTAAATTTTTATTTTAAATAATTCATTGATTCTATGTCATAAGTCATAAATTAAATTGTTAATATACGAGGTCATTATCGGGATGGTCTCGTGGACTACCTAAAATGTCTTCGCGGTCGACGTCTTTGTCACCCCTGAAATATATTGATGAAATAGATAAATCAGTCTACAGAGTCACAATCATTCTTTTCATCGTAGTATAAAAATGAAACCAGCTTCAGTAAATATTGATAATGGAAGACAAGTGCACCAAAATTTATATCCTAATGACAGCCAAAATAAAAACAGATCAAGGCAACACTTGGAAATAGGAGATATACAGTTTGAATTTCTAAATTTAAAATGTATTTTGAGAAAGGTTACGAAATTAATTGGAGTAGAGAATTGTTTACAATAACTGAAATAATACCTAGAGATCCACCAGTATATAAATTAAAAGATTTATTAAATGAACCTATTAAAGGTACATTTTATGAAAAAGAATTGCAAAAGGTATTTAATTCGGAATATTACCTAATAGAAAAAATTATTAATAAAAAAACTGTTAAGGATAAAACACTTTACTACGTCAAATTCTTAGGCTGTGATGAAAAGTTTAATGATTGGGTTTCCGATATAAAATTTCTATAAATAGTTAGAGTATATTGTGGTAATTTCATTGTTTAAAATGTCTTTCTACGTGACGTTACCTTCTGATAGTTCGCTGAAATATTTCCCTCAAAATAAATTATCTCATTGCCAACATTGATTGAGCATTGATTCAACTGCCAACATTGATTGATTTGAAAGGAGAGTGGGAAGTAGAATTATTGGAAATTATTTACCCACACTCTTGGTTAAATGTTAATGAACACAATAATACTTTTAAATATTGTACTGGAGATGGAAAGTTGATAAAACAAAAAATTGAGACAGGATGTTATGAATCTATAACTGATATTCTCCCTGCTATGCAATGGGTTTTCTCGAAACATCCCAATAAATTTACATTGAATAACAACAAATCAACAAAAAGAGTTTAAATAAATGTTGTTCAAGGAACTGCTCTCCATTTGGAAAAACTAGCTCCAATCTTAGGTTTTAAATACGACACAATCATTGAAGGAAGCATGAAAGGAGAATTTGTTGCTGATGTTGCTTCTGAATTTTCATTTTTCTACGTATATAGTGATGTTGTAACCCCACAAATCGTTGGTGATACCCAAGCTCCTCTATTGAGAATTGTGAGAGTCAAAGGACAAGATGGAGATGTTATCAGTCAGCATTATGATAGACCTTCATACATTCCTCTCATAAAACAAATTTTTCAAACAATTGAAATTGAATTAAGGTTGAATTCAGGCGGTTTCGTACCATTTGAAAGAGGAAAGATTATTGTAGTGTTACCTTTTCGAATGAGACAAATATTATATGTACAAAACTTTCACTAAAATTCATCATTACTAATTTACACGTGGAAATGAAAGTACCATATGTTTGCTGCTCCAAAAGGCTTGAAGAACATTACATTTCTTAATTGATTCTGGTTTACCTTATTACCATGTCGCTCTTTAAGAGGATATGGAATTGGAGGAATTTTCGGTCGCATATTTAGAGCTAAATTATCTTATTTAGTAGCTGGAGGAAAAGAAGTAGGCCAAGAGGATTTGGCTACAGGGTGTCGTGTGGCTGCAGATGTGTTACCTGGAGAAGATTTGAAGACTTAAGCTAAAAAACGAGTTAAAGAAAGTGGCCGTAATCTAGCAAAGAGGGCAATAAAATAAATACAAACTATGATTGGATCTGGAAACTATAAAGAAAATGTAAAAAGAATAATAGCTCCATTCCACCAAAAATTCGAAAAGTACAAGAACACGACATTTTTTTATCCGTAATGGCTTACGTTTTAAAAGGATCACCAGAGTGTCTTAAATCAGAATTAGAATTATTCCATTTACCTGTAACGCAAACTGTTATTCAAAGTGGATAGTGGGTTGAGTTTCATCCTTTATCGAACGTTTTTGATGGTGGCCCAGTTGAACATCGTATATCTGGAAGTGGTGAAAAATATATTGATCTCAGTCACACGCAACTTCATGTGGGGGCTAAAATTGTGAACTCAGATAATAGTCCATTGAGTGCAACTGACTCAATAGATCCGGTCAATTTATTTTCCCATTCACTGTTTTCTCAAGTAGATATCTCTCTAAATGATCGAATCATATCAAATTCGAGTAATACCTATCCTTATAGAGCATATATAGAAACACTATGCAATCATGGATATGATAGTAAATCGTCCCAATTAACTGCTGAACTTTTCTACAAAGATTCTGAAGACGGACTTAAGAAAAGATCGGATTTTTTCAAACTTAGTGCTCCTGTGGACATGATCGGAGGTATACATGGGGATTTGTTTCATTAAAATCGACTGTTATTAAACATGGTTGATTTAAAAATTAAATTGATACGAAGTAAACCTGAATTCTGCTTAACAGGAGAAGCAGGACATAAAGTAATATTGGATAAAATTTCCTTGTTAGTAAGAAAAGTTCGCGTTAGTCCCGGTGTGATATTGGGACACGGAAAAGCTTTAGAAAAAAACAATGCCGTATATCCTATCAATCGTGGTATCTGCAAAGTATATTCCATACCTAAGGGAAATATGTCTTTTGCTAACGAATAATCATTGGATGTGTTGCTAATGATGCTAACCATGGAACATTTAAAAATAATCCTTTAAATTTTACACATTTTAATTTAAATTTCATTGGAATATATATTGATGGACAACCAGTTCCACATAATCCATTAGAGTTAAATTTCTCTCGAAATCAATATGTTCGAGCTCATCAAAATTTATTTACGAGCACTGATGAAGTGAGACCCGACAAAGGCAATTGTATATCAAGAGAAGATTATTTAGATGGTAATGTTTTATTCGCATATGACTTAGTACCAGATTCATACCATTCCGATCACTTTAATTTGATTAAGCATAGCAATATGAGATTGGAAATGAAATTTGAAAAAGCATTAGATGAAACCGTTAGCATTATCGTAATTGCAGAATTTGAAAACATTATTGAAAAAACGAAAACAAGAGATATTTTATACGAATTCGGAAATTGAAACAATGAGTGGAAAACAAATTCCCGATATTCTATCACAAGATCCTTTTACTGCGAGGTAATTTCAAGGAGTATTTGCAAGGGATACAATGCCTTCTTTGGAAAGAAATCCCATGCTGTTATCATAAATACTGATCGTTCTTCCCAGGCAGGAACTCACCAGGCAGATTTGAGTGACTCCCATTCCGTGTCCAACATATGGATTTACTTCAAATGTGCCAAGCCAGAGTGATTTTTCTCCACTCAGTAATTGTGTTACCGGTGTTAACCCTAACGCACCACACGTGCAAGTGATGCCTGGCCAAAAAGGCCTTCTCAGGGCCATCAAGTGTTATCATCCTCGAATAGTATTGTGCTAAAATCTCAAATCAATAATGTGGAATTGTACTCTCAGAGTGCAATAAAAATATTGTGCCAAATTTGGATAACCTATTAAATCTTGATCCCAGTGTGCCAATAACAAAGATTGAGAGATGTGAACTTTTATGTTCACTTGTGAAAAACAGTGAACTTGTGAAAAACAATATTTGCAACCACGCAAAAGCGTGTAATGGAAGGAGTAGAATCACAGGATGGAAATTTCCATCAGAACACAATCTGGATTTTCTGCAACGGTCTTTACCAAAAGGCCTTCATCATGAGTCAACAGTTGAAAGGTAAGAGCTCCCAATTTGGGTATTGTCTTATTTCTAACTGTACTTTACATGGCAATAATTCTAAAAATAATGTATGCTTATCAACTGTGACTCAGATTCAGACACTCCTAGTGTCAATAGTATAAATGTTAAATCTAAAATTGCCAAGACTGGCAAGAAAAGCTTAAAATCTAATAAAAATAAATATAAAAGGCCAGTCTTAAATAATAGCAATACACACAATTCTGGTAGAAACAATAGTGATAGTATTAGTAATGTAAATGATAGTAATTCTGCAAATGTAAACCATAATGACCATAATTATAGTTCTCAAAGTGTAAATAATGCTGATATATCTGCTAATGAAAATGTTTCTGTTGTAAATATGTTTAATAATGTAAATAGTAATGCATCTATGTATAGTAATAGTGGTTCTTGTGTAAATAATGTTAATTCTCATTCGTTGGTTACTAATGACTATGTTTATCCAAAATGTAAATGAAAATGTTAACAGTAATTGTAGTGTTTCACAAATCAACAATATTAATAATGATATGCATTTTAATTCTGATGGTACTCCAATTATGTTATATGAAAACTCAATCGCCTTCAATGACTCACAAGAGCCGCCAACTAGAGCTGGCCTAGCCCATAATGTAAGGAACAAACGAGCACTTGTGTCGACGAGTGAAGACGAAGGTTTTATAAGGCCGAAAAACACGGCGCCTGTGAAATCAACCAAAAAGTCTCTTCAGACTGAAATAATGAACAAATCTTCGCCCTTAGTAAGACCCATCTCTTCAGAGAATGGTTCACAAAACAACATTGAACCTAATGTAAATAGACAACAGACTAATTCAATTCCAACCATTTTGATTAAATTTGAAGATATTTTTAATAAAACCATCAAAGATCTGAAAAACAATTTGACAAAACATTAACAGCAAAACTCTCTGGAGAATATCTTAAAGTTTTTCCTTCTCCACGGAGGCTCATAGAAACATAACTAAGCATCTAACCGACAGTAATGTTGAGTGTTTAATTATTAAAAACAGATATGAAAAACCTGTTAAAATTGTCTTCAAAGGTCTCCCCTGCTCAACACCCACTAACCTCATTAGTGACGAGCTCACGGAAAGAGGCTTTGATGTGGCGGTTATGAGGAAGCACAGGGTCAAGGAAACCATTCCGTGCTTCCTCGTTACTCTAAATAATAATAAAATTGTAAACAATATCTATGAAACCAAGGAGATTTTAAATGTCATTGTAAAAGTAGAAAAATATGTCAACACAAGGCCTGTGCAATGTTACAACTGCCAGGCCTTTGGTCATAACTTCTCCATCTGCCACCTAAGGCTTAACTGTGTCAAGTGTGGAGAAAAACTCTCTTCCAGAGAATGCCCCCACAAACATCTCGAACATCCAAAATGTGCCAATTGTGACAGTAATCATACTGCATCCTTCGGCGGTTGTCCTAGCAACCCCAGTAACAGAAATAAAAAACAACATATCACACCAATTTCGACAAACCCTGAGAACCTCAGGAGACCCAATGTGTCATTTGCCCAAGCGGCGGCACAAAATACCCAGCAACAACACACACCCACACTCCCAATCTAATACATGAACTTGGGAATCTAGAAAATCTTCACACGATACTCCAATTAATTAAGCAAATTAATATCAGATTCAAAGAATACCCCACACTGCTTCAGATATCCCCTATTGGAAAAAACAACTCACCCTACTGACAAACTCAACATCTTACTGAAAGCATTAAGCATCACAGAAAATAAATGTCAATAAACAAATTTACGAACCTAAAATTTATGATGAGGAATGCTAATGGCATTGTTTCAAAATTTACTGAATTTAAAACTTTGTGTTAAAAAATAACCCAGATGTCATTTTCCTGCAGGAAACTCATCTGTTAAAATCTAACAAATTGAACATCCCAAACTACACCACTTATAGAAATAACCGTGCAATAGCCCAGGGTGGAACAACCATCCTGATTAAATCAAAAATTAATCACTCACATTTTCTCACCCCTACACTTTATTATACAGAAGCCACACCATCATTAACCTCCACTATTCTGACAGTGGAGATATTACTCTGGTCTCCATGTACATTCCCCCCATAGCTAAATCCCAAATCATTATTGATTTGGAACATTTGCTAGCAATTAATTATAAAATTATTCTCGCGGGAGACTTGAACTCTAAACACACCAGCTGGGGCAGTGCTTACAATAATACTCCTGGAAGGGTGCTCCACTCCTTAACTCAAAATTCTGAACTTGATATTTTCAGACCTGACAACCCAACCCACTATGGCCGTACGTTCGGTAATTTCATTGACTTAATGCTCTCCAGGGGGTCCAACCTTCAACAAAAATAGAAACCATTGAGAAACATCCATCTGACCACTACCCGGCTCTTATTTACTACACTCAGTCACAAGCACAAAACAACGAAAACTTAAAATCCTACTTCAACTGGAATAAATTTCGCAATAAAGTTAACAATTCTATTCCTAATAATTTTTTACAACCATCAGCAAATTCAACTGTACTTGAAAATAAAGTTACTAATTTAACAGAAATCATTAAAAACTCACTTAACAGGAGTAAAATAAATAAATCTTATAACCAAATTCCAACTCTCCCAGCTAATATTATAAATTTGATTAAGGAAAGAAACAAACTCAGGAAATAATTTAAATAGAAATAAATCCCCTATTGTTAAAAATCAAATTAACTCCCTTAAAAGGAGAATTCAAAGTGAAATCACTAATCACACTCAAAATTCTTGGAAGGAATACATCACCAATCTTAATTTGGAGGACGGGTCCTTTTGGAGAGCCGTTAATAATAGAAAAAAGAAAAAGGAACTCTTCTCCCCACTTATAAGTAACAACAAACTTGTTGTTACCAGTAAAGAAAATGCAGAATGTATTACCAGCTCACTTGAAAAACAATTTCTTCCCAATAACATTACTAACACTGGCAATAACATTATGATTGATGATGCGGTCTCTGCATATTTACAAAACAGTTTCCCCCAATTTAGTCCTGAAATCCCCGCATCAGAGGTGGAGGACATCATTAAAAACTTGGAAAAAAAAAAAAAAAAAAAGCCCGGGTCATGAGCAAGACATCTTGTCACTTGGTTATTTCCCAAACTCGTGGAAGAAAGCGGTTATCGTACCGATATACAAACAGAGAAAGTGTAAAAACAACCCAGAAAGCTACAGGCCAATATCTCTCTTGCCAACCATGGCCAAAGTTGCCAAAAAAAATCATACTAGTAAAACTAAATGAATTCGAATCTCGCCACAAAATTATTATACATGCTCAATTTAGATTCAGGAAACAGCTGTCGACAACCCACTAACTTTTAAGAGCAGTCGAGAAAATATCTAAAGGTATCACTAGGAAAAAATCAACCGGGGGTATTATTCTCGACCTAGAAAAACCATTCGACAGAGTTTGGCACAATGGGCTGATTTTTAAACTTATTTCTTACAAATTATTTATCAAATAGAACTTTTGCAGTAAGGCTAGACAACAATTATTCTGAGGATAAACCCATTCTTGAAGGCGTCCCCCAAGGATCCCTGCTGGGTCCTTTCTTATTTAACATAATTGTTAATGACATCCCAAAGCACCCCAAAACTATGCTTTGCCTATTTGCCGACGACACTGCTATTCTCTCCACGAGTTCTAAATTATTTAACATATATGAAAATCTAACCGAACACCTTACAGCCATAGAAGAGTGGTTAATGTTCTGGAAGATCAAGTTAAATGTTAATAAATCACAGGCAATATTCTCTAGGAAAATAACCCACCCTCCCCAAATCAAACTGGGTGGAAATTCCGTGGAAAAATAAGGTAGACCTCCTTGGTCTGACTATTGATAAAAAACTAACATGGAAATTCCACATTGAAAAAATTAAAAGTAAATTCATTGCAGCAAAATCACTTCTCTACCCCCTAATTGCGTATAACTCCAAACTCTCCCTTTCTAACAAAATCATTATCTATAAAACCTATCTTCGCCCAATTATCACGTATGTTGTTCCAATCTGAGGCGGTACTGCTCAAACAAATTTTAATATAATAGAAGCACAACAAATCAAAATTGTAAGGATGATCTCTCAAGCTGAATACTACTTCAGGAACTCCCTAATTCGGGACAGCCTGGATATATTATCGCTTGAGAGATATATCAAATATCTCGCCTTCCGGTTTTATGATAGCCTTTATAAAACCAACAATACAGAAATTAACAAAATTGAAAATTACTCCCCATACGAGATTCAAAATTTTCACAGACCAAGGTCAGTTCTACGGATCAAACCACTCACAAACATCCCCACCCTCCATCCACGAAGCAAAACAAAATGACCCTCGTGTTGACAGGGCCAATCACCTACAAATACTCTCATTTTTGTAAATAAACTTTCCAGTTTGTAAATACTTTTTGAAACTACTGTGTATCTTATTGATTTTGTAATCCTAACTTTTGTTCATTTTCTTTTATATATATTATAAAATAATATATATAAAAGAAATAAAATAAATAAAAATAAAAAATAAATAAAAAATAAAAATCTTTATTTTATTCTAGAAAAATTCTGCTCTTATTTTTATTGTGCCTATTTTGTATGACTCAAAAATTCTTTTTCCATTGTTATGCTTCAATTTTTTCTATATTTTTGTATTTTATTCCTGTTTCATCTAACCTAAGCTTTTATTTAAGACTTCCCCCATTCTTACTAGCCATGCAAAGTACTGCCCTTTTGGGAGCTCTTCCTTTATGTTCATAAAATACTTATGTATCACTTAATCATTATGTAAATTAATAATTTACCCATCATGTTATGAGTATTTTTTTTAGGAATAGAGGGTAAATGGCCGGAAGGCTAGAGACCCATCAAACTCTAGATCAACGGTGTGGTGATTGTACTTTAAGAGGACATGAATTTCTATCATGCCCAGGCTGCTGACAACCGAAACAAAGAATTTGTTTCACAGATGTTACTGGACTAGCCTGTGTTACAGAGTCTTTTTCTCGTAACTGAAGACGAACCTCTTCTGCATTCAAGGCTTCTGCAATAGCTTTGTAGTTAAAGTTTTCATCCGGCCAACCAAGAATAACTTGCACTATTCTGTCGAAATGCATAGGAAGATATCTCAGAAGTTGAAAACTAGCATATTTTTCGTTAAAAGTAGGATTTACAGTTTTCAAACTGTTGTAGACTTTTAATAATCTTGTTGAAAATATGGGAATACTTCAAGTAACATTTTAGTATCACATAATTCTGAAAATATAGTCATGTGATTTGCTCAGGTATCTGGATGAAAGTATTTCAACAATTTTTTCCAAGCAACCACTGGATTTTCTATTCCATCTATTATACGTCGATGATCTTCATCACTATTTAGATATATCAGAGATAAAGCAGTGTTTTTTGTTGAATTCTTTTAGACTTTTGAGATATACAGTATCATTCAAACCTTCGAATACCGCCCAACCTGTCTAATGGTTAGCGTACCTGACTACTGATGGGGAGGACCTGGGTTCGAATGCCGGTTCGGGAATGGATGTAATTTCTGTGTTTCTTGTTCTTTATTTTGATGATGGAGGAATGTGGCCCGCCCTATAAACGGGTTTGTGGTGGTGTGACGTGGGTAGCGCTACTTGCCTCCGTGACTTGGTTCACAGGAGCTCACCGAGTAACGATAAATGAGCATCGGTTTCCGGCCTTGTTGAGGCGAAGGGTTAATCACCCAAGTGCCCGCCATTAGAAAAAAAAAATCTTCGAAAGAACCAGTTCCAGTTTTTAATATCGGTGGAATGGGAGCTTTTTCAGCTCCTTTTACTACTTCCCACACATTTCTCTCCATCAGAATGAATTTTATGTCTGAAGTCCATGTCTCATTACTTTTGGTTGCTTAACTTAATAATTGCGTACGTAGCCATTACAAGAAAAATTAATAAAATCGCAACGAGAAAAAAATTTATTTATTAATTTAATTTGATTATTAATTTTTTTTAATTGAAAAATTTGTATCTCAATATATCCCCCCCCATCTTAAATAATCTAATACATTTTAAGATGGGTAAAATTAGTCTAAAATATTTTAACAGACTAATTATCCAAAGATAAATTTTAAGATATTTGATAGGAAGCCTGGGCCCATAACTTTTTGTCAGTCTGCACCCCTGTTTAAATATCTGTAGGCAGATGTCATGTTACCAATACCCACCATGAGGCTAATTGCCAAAAATAATTATAACGATAAGCAGACCTGCAAATATTAAATTTTAATGCAGTTAAAGAAACGCTAGCTATTGATTTAAATACCTATAAAGTAATTCGTTCTATTAATAGAACCTTTAATAAATATGAAACTAATAACGTGCCAATAATTAGGCTTACATAAAAATAGCAAGTTTAATTTATTGATACTAAACATAAAATAATTACATAACATAAATTGAGTTTAAAATTTGAGAATAGATAAAATATAAAGATATTCTAATTAAATAATTCATTGTCATTGCTAACAAAAATAAATAAACTATAATACCAAGGAAAATAAGATTTTTAATCAAAACTATATCAGACACCAGTGTATGAGTTTCTAATTCTGGTGCTTTTAAAAAACCTGGGATACGCTCCCTTTGACGAACTGTGGCATGCGTCTACAATAAGTTAATAATTCAAATATGACTTATTGTATACGCACACCAGTAATTCAATAAGTTAACAATTCAATTATTATGAATATATAAATGACAGATCGGCAAAATAAAATTCTAAGTGTGTTTGTAATAAAAAAATGGTATAGTACGCCGGTAAGGCAAAGCAAAAAAATAAATAAATAATAATAATTATAATTATAAATAAAATTGGAGAAAACGCACAAGTATTTTAAATGAATGATAAATATGTTAAGAAAAATTATATAGAACACTACTAATGTAAAAACTTAAGAGCTCTGAATACATAAATTTAAGTTTGTACTGGGGTAACAATATTTTAGGTTAAATGTAAAAATATGTACAAGAATTTTTCTTTCAAAACTTTGCGATCTTTGAATTCCAACAAATTTATAAATAAGTTCATCCCAAAAAAAAAAGGGGGTTCTTGAATTTGAGCCATTTAATAAGATCTTTTAAGTCTTATTAAGTGTGTATATACAATTGCCAATTAAATCTAATTTGTGAGTGCAGTCAGAGTTCACAAAAATAGATGTATTTTTTGTTATATATAGAAATTATTCCTATTTGAATTTATACATAGAAGAGATTATTCTTAGAAACCATGTCTATAATACTTTTACAAATATCATACATTATATGAAAAAAATTGTTTTCTTCATAACAAATAGAACAAAAAGTTCAATTATTAGCAGTTTTAGGTTCTTTTAAGAGATTTTGAGTCGTTAATCACACATTAATTACAAGTAACATATACTTACATTATTTGTCCTGATTTCTATGTTACTTATGAGAGTTAAATTTAAATGTTTCAGGATTTAGTTTCTAAATATTACTTTCACTGTACTGTTATTCAATACTATACTATTAGTTACTACTTGACATTACTATTATTAGAGTTAATGATATTATTGCACACTCATAAAAGTTAAAAGAGCCTATTTATTTACATATAAACTTTAAATTCATTTGAACTAAAATATTGTTGAATTTGAGACTATATGTATGAAATTTTTTATTAATTTGTAAAATTCATGTGTACCACAAAAAAGAAAAAAAATTGAGATCTATACATAATATGATTCTTTTTTAATTGGATTGCATTTGCATGGCATAACTTACTCACTAAAATGTACAGTAACGAATTTACAAAAGAAGGTTTCTCTCAAAATTTTCATAGAAATTTACTACTTGAGCTAGATTTTGATTCTTAACCAGAACAAGCTGAATGGAGATTTATGCCTTCTTAACAAAAAAAAAAAAAAAAAAAAAAAAAAAAAAAAAAAAAAAAAACTTTTTTTTTCATGGAATTTAAATTATTTTTTCTTATAATTTGAGAAAGCCTAGTTTACAATGACTGGCAATTCCAAAGAGCGATTTTCAAAATTACTTATTGTTACTCAAAGCCATGTTATTTTACCAAAACATGAAAATTCATTAGATACATTGTTTCCCATGTCAGCAGATTGTGAACTTAGATATTGGATTTATATCGCAGTATATATAAACACAACAGAACAATTCAATTAACAACAGAACAATTCAATTACATAATACTCACTATTTTTCATATTTTTATTTCTATTGAAATGGTACATCAAATTTTTGAAAATAATTCCCATTAATAAACAACAAGCAACCAAAACATCTGTGATACCAACTATCTGTAATTAAATGTAGTTTCTATAGTAATGATCTGATTTTTTTTTTTTTTTTTTTTTTTTTTTTTTGAAAATAATTTAATGGAAAATAAATCTTATTAGAAAGTTTCACATAAAAATCTATAGAATCCTAAAGATTTTATAAAATGTCTTGAAAGAAAGATGTTATGGGAATACTGCATACATATGTTACATTGATTGTTGAAAATGAATCAATCATCTAAGTGCAAATAAAATTGATTATTTTAATATAGGAAATACTAAAGAGGAAAAAAATATGACATGCATGAGAAAAATGTAATCAGAATGGGAAGAAAGTGTTCAAAAGTATCATTTGTAATAGAACATTTTCAATTTCGAGATTATTTTTTATTATGGAATAAAAAAATTAAAAATGATAAATTGAGATAAAAAAAATTTGTTACATTGAAATTTATTCAGCTTAAATTTTTTCTTTTTGAGACATGACAATATAAGTTAAAAAAAATCTTTATAACTATAATCACATTTTTCTTGCTAATAAATTTAAGCTATTATTTCAACTCAGAGCCATCTTTGGTTTTCTAAAACTAAATTCCATATTTTTTTATTATTTCATAATATATTTTGTAAAAAAAAAATATAAGTAAGCTTATGGGTTGTTTAAATATTTTAAAACAAATCTAATAGAATTTGAATTAACTATATAGTTGTATTAAAGAATAGTCAAATTAATTATAAGTTTGGATAATTTAATGTATTTTATGCAGAGTGAGTTAATTTATCTAAGGCTATTATATATATTATTCAAGACAAAAAAAATTGCATGAAATGTAAAATTTCCATGTAACAAAGAATTCCAGCTAAATATAAAAAAAAATTCCCACTAAGTTTAATATGCTAAAAAAGCTTCCTTCAAGACAAGTTGAAACATTTTTAGTATGTTTCAAATTCATAAAATAAGTGAAATGTACTCTTGGTACAAAGATAGCAAAATAGGAAATTAGAAGTATACATATAAAGGTTTATTAGATATCTTTTAGCCATTTTTTTTTATTACTCAGCAACAATTTTTTTTTTTTACTGGTGTTTCATATATATTACAGTTAAATTATTATCATTATTACATCAATATAAACAATTTTATCACAAATATACATTTTTTTGGTTTAAAAAGCAGCATTAATAACAAATTAACATTTTTGTTCTAATAAAAAACTTAGCATATATTTAAGAACTAAAACTAATTAAAATGTGAACTTTTACAAAATAAAATATTCAGCTAAGATTAGGAAATCTAAAGATTTTTATTCTAAACAGAGTATAACATTATTTATAACTGTCTTATATTTCACAATAAAGTGATTTAAGTAGTCTTTTTACCTCATTCATTTTTTATATATTTATTTTTTTAAATAAATGTAACATAAAAATATCTTCAAATAAACTTAGAAACTAAACTCAGAATATTTAATATAAAGCATATTTTTTATGAAAATATTCTGTATACAAAAATACAAGAAAGTTAAGATTTCAAAAACAAACTCTGAATCTTCATTGGTGCTAACAAATCTTCAGATTCTTTTTCCTTTCATTTGATTTAATGTTTGAACTATTTTATATTATGCAGTAAAAATATAAAATTCAACAAAATGTCAAAATTTTAAAAAAGAAATGCTTAAAATATTTTTTATCTCAGTATTTCTACATTAATTGATGAGCAACCCTCTAAAATGATGATGAAGCATAAAAAGAATTAAAATTAGCAGCCGTAGAGTTGCTTTTAAAAAAGTAAAGCAATGAGGCAGCGCCTGAGTTTGTCACCATCCAAATCCTCCAGAAGGCAACAAGCAGAATCTTTGATTCCAGTAAGATATAAATGCTTCTGTAAAGTCATGTTCAGTAAGTAAACAAAAGAGTAAGCAACTCCAACAGACTGAGGCAGGGAATTGGAGACTACAACTTTTATTGAGCAAGGTACTCCACTTCATACCCACAGCTACACCACTATACAAGGAGGCTGTTAATTTATAGTTTGCTGTAAATGATTCTTTTGATGTTACTCAAAGGCAAAGGAGAGTAAAGTTGTGATATGAGAGATCCCATTTTAGTAAACCTATCAGTCTGCTTGTGTCCAGAAATGTCACAATGGATGGGAATCCATTGGAGGACAATGCTTTCCCTAGACTTTTTAAGTACTATTAAACTCATTCAACTAGTGCATTTTCATTATATCTTAAATTTGTAAGTAACAAAAGCAATAGTAGCTTAAAAATGGTTAAAAAAAAAACAAATACAATATTGTGTTTAAAACTTTCTAATTCATCTATCACAAATAATATTACCATCATCTCATTATCAAAATTGTTGTAATACTTCCCAACAGGATAGCTAATACTGAAAGCACTTGAATAGACTCCAGTACCAGTGTTTTTAATCGCATCTTCTGCTGAGCTATCTATGTAAATATTAGTTTAAAATATATTTTACTAGTATAATTTTTATACTTATTAAATTTATCACAACTAATTGAACTGTAGAACAGCATGCTACAAAATTTTCATGAAGTACTTAATTTATTTTGAGAGAAGAAATTTCATGTTAAAATATATCTTTATATTTCAAAGTATCAAGATCTAAAAGCATGTAGCTTAAAAATATGTCCTCATTACAGAAAAATAAGTAGCTATTGATTGTTCATTATTATTGTGAGCTTCAAAAAAGCTGGCAATTATTTATAAATTGTCAAAACATATGCTACTGTAAATGAAAGAAAATTTTGTGGATATGTAAGACCAATTCATCAAGAGCTAAAATAAATTAAGCTCTAAAAAAGAACTCCTAATTTTAAAAATTACAAATTTCTTTTTCAAAAAAATTTAATAATTTTATTTCTTTTCACTAACAAAACTGCCACAAATGTCTCACATGTTAGAAAAAAAAATAATCCTTTTAAAAAGAATTTTTGTTTCTGCAAAATTTTTTTAGTTCTCAAAAACTTGAACTTAGAATTAAAACATTATAGATTTTGAAAAGATTTTCCATATTATGTTTTTCATTTAAGCAAGTTGTATTTCCACTTGATGAAATTTAAAAAAAAAAATGTCAGGGATTTTCAAAAAATTTGATCAATATCGGAAAAATTTCAGTTATTTAAATCTATATATGTTAATTATATTTTTAAATAGTAGTTAAAATTTCAAATAAAATTAATTAATATCTAGGTTAGGTTGGCTTATACTTAAGGGTGTCCCCCTTGATTCTCGCCAAGTTGTGATCGCGGTTGATCGCCAAGGTGGGCATATCACAATCATTGCAATTTCATTATGTTTTGACCGCCACACCTGCTTGCACGGTGTTCAGCGCGAACAGGAATGACGCCAAACAAAAATTGCCAAGGGGGCACCTTCAAATATAGTTTTACCAATGTTTACATTTACATGTATTAAATATAAATTAATTATACAATATTAGTCTATACAAAAAGAAATCCTATAAACATTTATGCTTTTAATAAAACTTTTACAATTGGTAATGTAAAAGAAAATTTAACAAAGTAGTAAAAAATTTATTTTACCTGGCTTCTGTTAAATTCATAAGTATAAAAATAACACTTTCTACAATCTGTCTGCACTATGTCTGATATTGTCTCGTTAAAAGTTTTTGGTTCGGGTGTACAAGAGCACGAAGGATCATTCCGGAAATTAGATATATTTTGGGACAGAGCAGTTTGGAAACAAATTAAAATCAAAACTTTGAGCAACATCTTAAATTTAATCTCTGTGCCTAAAACGCCGGCAATAAACAGGTTATCACACTAGCGTACCAGGTTGTATATTACCTTAATTCTGATAAGCTATCAATAACCACCACCTGATAAAAAATTTAATAATATTTTTTTTCTTTTTTTATCTCGTCAACATTATCAGGAAGCTTTCAAATGATTTTCTTTTTTTTTCTCAAGAAATCATCATAAGGAAAATTTCATATAAGTTACCATGATAATATAGAGGTTGCGATCTGTTATATTTATAAAATATTCATAAGACTCAATTCAAACGTGTAAACTCGATGAAACAGAAACTAATAATTCATTTTCAGTAATTGTAAAATAAAAACCCATTTGCATAGTACCCTAGCGCAAATTGAAAAAAATTAATGTTTACGTTGTGGCGCCATCTCTTGTAATAATAAGTTATTATTGATGATTTATTGAATTGATAGCTTATGTGGAAATAGAAGCCTTTTCTTTCTTAATGACCAGAAAAAGTAACACGTCACATATTGAATTAAATTTCAAACTTTTCCTTAATAACCCGCTGAAATAATAATTTCCAAATTTGAAACTGATTACATCTTTCATTAAAGGAGATTAACTTTTGTTAGAGTTATTTTTCATTTCTTTTAATTTTATAATCTTTTAATTAAAAAAGTGCCCTACGCTAGATTTTTGTTGGAACTCAGAAGTAGATAATAAACCTAATACAAAGACGAGAAAAAATAAATAAGGCTCTTGAGAGTACGAAGTGTTTCCTATTTTTTTTAATTGTTAAAAATTTTCAAATCAGAATTGTAAATAAGTGGACAATTTTCATGTATAATTTAACATGCTTTGAGATTTTTTTTTTTTCAAATGATATTTGAATTTGCTAAAATAATTTCTTTCAATATACTAAGAATAAACTATATCTAATTAATACCCAAAACTCAGTGTACGAACATTATTGTATTTGCTTTCAAATTTTAATAATATTTTCCTTATGTTGGATTTTCTCGGTTCTCAGAAATTCGCAATCTTGTGGATACATATCCTGGGGCCTAGTTGTCTTTCGAAAATAACAAAAAGTCACCACATTGAAAGCAAACCCATTAATTTTCTCTTCTTTATTGTTTTCCGTCATTTGTCAGAGGAGACAAAATTAGAAAAGAGTTAAAAAGTAATAACCGTAAATAAATATTTTTAAAAAATTTTGTTCAGTGTGTTTAAAAATAGAAATAAAACGGAAAATTCAATAAATATTAATCTTCGGTTTTATAATGACTTTAGCACCACCAAAAGAAATTTCTGTTCATTAATGAACCCCTCTCATTGCTCAGAATTTGTCAAAAGTATCTTCATCTCCCCTTTATGCAAATACAGAGATAAAATTTAATTCATCAATATTATTTTATTTTACTTCAAAAATACATAAGAAAAGTAAAAATGTATCCGCACATATGCTTATTGTATATTGTGTTGTAATTGCTTATTTCTCCTCTTCCTATACAAATATTCCTCCTATTTTGTTTTTTGCATTTTCAATTTTAAATTATTTCAATCTTATTAAATGTATAGCCTATCACATTTTTTTTATTTTCAATAAATAAATTTTTTTATTTTCAAATAGACCAACCTTATTTTTTTATACACCAATATTATGACAATCAGTACAAGTTTCGATTATAAATGAGGAAAACAATTGAATGATCAAACAAACTTAACTAATTTATGAGAAAACACATTTTAAATAATTTGAGAAAGAACATTTTTTAAATTAGAATATTGAGAGATTTTGTAGTTGGCACAAGCAAAACATTTTTTTAAATAACATTTTTCAATTGAATTCTAAAAGCAAACTAATCAAGTAATCAATATAAGTTTAAATTCAATTTTATGGAGGATAGATAAGACAGTAATAATTAAAGAAACGCCATGCTTTATTTTTTGTTAAAACTTTTTGTCTTTTCTTTTCTGCCAATTTCGATTTGTTTTGAACCAATATCTTCTAGTATTGGTTTATTTTCAGCTGGAGCCTTAGCAACTTCAATTTACTTTGGATTTCAAAACAAATGGCCATGGCAAGAACAGTGTGGGCGAAAATGGTTTCATTTTAATTCTACTGGTCTGTAATACTTATTCCGCTTTTTAGAGAAAGGATTATAAAATCTTTTTTGAATGGTTTCGTTTAATTTATTGTTGTATAAGTAATAGATATTTCAAATGAAATATCAAACATGTGTCGAATCTGTCGCCTGATTTTATTCGCGACAAATTAAAGTTCCCAAGTTTATCAATATACTTAATAAATAACTTACTTTCGAGAGGTAATAGATGCTTAAGTAAACAATTCAATGATTTATAATGAGTAATTTAGCTCTGATTCGTAATAAGAATAAATATTAAGTATTACAAATAAAAGGTATTCAAAACTAGTACTATGCAAAATGAGCAATAATAATGATAAATTTGAAATAGGAAAAGGAAAATTTCTAATAATCAGTTTATCAAAAATTTTAATCTTATTGTGTACTAGAGAAATTAATTATAATATAAAGATTTATAACTTAAAGAAACATGGGAAATAAATTTATTCAAAAAATATCAATGAATTATTCAGAAATAAATGTAAAATTGGGTACTTATGTAAAATCTTATCAATTAAAAATTTTTTTTTTATTTGCCAACTGTAGAAGATTACCAAATATAACTATCCACAAATAAAATGATTTTCTTCTTAAGTTTGTTATTTCAATAGATTTTTTTGTCATTAAAATAATAAATTTAAATTATGTTTTGTAATTTTGCAACTATATTACAAATAATTGTTGTAAAACAATTTCAAAATTTTTTATAATTAAAATTTTTGATTTGATTCATGTTAAATGCATTGTGGAACTATACAAAATGATTTAGTAACAGTTAGGTAAAATTAACAGCAACTTTTTTGGTTGACAGGATTTTACACATGTATTCAAAACTAGTAATATAGATTGGAAAAGATACAACTTGCACGAAAATGCATTCAGGAGATAACAAGAACTTCACTAGAAGTCAAGTAAAAAGGAAATTGAATTGTCCTAAAAAGTTCTATTTAAAAAGAATTATAAAAAAATGATGTTGGAACTTATTCTGTGATGACAAAATCACTATTGTTCCTAAATTTTACACTACAGACATTTTTTGATATTAACAACTTAGAAGTTTACTAAAAAATAATAAAAAAAAAAAATCACAAAGTAATTTATAAAAAAATTAAATTCCTATAAAGAGTTGAAGATATATGCACAATTTAACATTTGTACCAATATATCTTGTCTCTTGTTACCAATATATAAAAATTCTTCTGTGATACTTTTCTTTTAATATTTAAATTGCATTAAATTAATAAAAACATTGTATTCTTTTATCAAATGTAAATTTAAGCATGGATATAATTTAGCTGAATTAAAAGGACCATCTTAAAATAAATTGTGAATTGGCTGAATAAATTGTGTTTGACCATCGTTATTAATGAATAAAAATAATGCAATAGACATTGACTTTAAGACTCGCATGTTGTGTGGAAATTAGTTTATGCTAAATTGTAAAAATTTAATAAAGAAAAGTTTCGAATTGATATATTTTTAGTCTGTCTTGTAAAGCACATGAAACCTGTTTATAATAAGTTGGAGAAAAAGGATTATATTTGGCATTTAGACATATATTTTAAACAATTCTTCTGGAGGGAATGTTCTCTTGCCTTTGGTTAAAAAATTTATGGGTTTGAATCCCATCATGGGCATGGATTTTGTAGCGGTTTAGAATCCATTTTAAAGTATAGGTCCCAGACTAATTAGCCCTTGGGTGCAAAAAATGACGGCTCAATGACAAAACAAAGTCTGGAGGAAACAAACTGAGAATTCTATCAGTTGGGTTAAATAAAGGCTGCAAATCAAAAGTCTTTCTAGCATTTTCTGGGGATCTAACCAAGAAATCTTATACTGCTTATAAATATACTTAATAAGGCCTATTCTTGACTATAAAGAACTTGCTACTTCCTTATAAAATTGCAAGAACAAAAACTTGACAAAACTCAAGTACTCAGATTTTTCAAGGTAGCATCTTGTTCAATTCCTATTATAGCTCTAGAAATTTTGATGGGACTATAGAGCCTATGTCTAGTAGAAAAGTGAAACAACTTTCAAAGTTTCATGTAAGATTACTATCTCTGTTTCAAATGATATCCCTGCTACTCCTAGACTTAAAGCTCAGAAATATCAATAGCTGCTACCAAGGAATTAAAAAAAAAAAAAAAATTACTGATAGTACTTCTCAAGCACCCTATTATATATCTGCTTACTTACCTTCAAGAATCAAGATTCTTTCCTACAATTTCATTATTGACATCCAAGAAAAGAAATGTGAAACTTTGCTAACTTATCTTAGATCTTGCTCTTTGGAAACTTTCTAATAGTTACCCTATAGAAAAATGTCTACACATACACACTGATGATAGTTCAAGTGACACTGGCTTTGTATATATTTCAAACTCTCTGAAATTTTTATAGCCATTGACCTGAATACCTATCCATTGACCTTTGATGCCAAAATTGAGATTATTAAATAGGCTTATATTGGTCTGTCACACTGTAATCTGTCACTTTGATATGCAATTTTACTTGTAGATTGAATGTTGCAATTATGATTCTATTCTTCTAACCTTACTTCATCAGACCATATTCAGGTTACTCGAGAATCATTCAGTAAAGCTATTCTTTCTGGTTAGACTCATATGACTTTCCTTTTATGATGAGAAACTGCCATTAATGTGATGAGTTACTGCACATGCTGTTATTAATAAGGCTGAATTCTTAAAATCCATCTTTGTAACATTAAGAACTTTCTCTTTATTATTTTTATTTATAATTTTATCCATGAGACAATTTGCACTTTCAGTAATAAGTTCAGTTGAAAACATTGCCATAATAAAGTTCATATTACTATCAATAAAGTTATTGACATTAATGATTTGTGTATTCTGAAAAGAGAGTACTTTAATATTACACGTAACTAAACTTTTATCATAAATATTTGAAGTAACCATCCCTTGGTAAAAAAAATTATGTTAAATATAATTTTTTTTTTTTTCATCTTGTAATCACTTTAAGTGAAAATGAATTATTCAATTATAATTGCTTTAAAGTGAATTAAAAATATGTGAATATGATTTAAAATTTTTATCACAAATCATTGCATAAAAATAAATAATGTACTTTATTATTTAAATATATCATAAATGATCAGTATATCTGTGTGTGTCGAAATACATGTCTATAAATCATTAAAGATTTTGATTCTTTATTTTATATATACATATATAAATAGTTATATATATATTTTTAGAACTGGACTTAAACTTAAAAGAGAAATTATTTGGACAGCATCTTGTTAATCTGGTAGTTTCTAATTCTGTTAAAGCTCATGTTATGAAAAAGAAACACAAGAAAGCATTAGTGATGGCATTTCATGGCTGGACTGGTGGTGGTAAGAATTATGTTGCTAAGATATTAGCTGATGCTTTGTATGAAAAAGGATCAAAAAGTGATTTTGTACACTGGTACATTGCCACTCGAGATTTTCCTCATTCAGGAGAAGTAAAAAAATACAGGGTAAGACTCAAGTTTGTATTTTAAACTTATTATATATATATATATTTGCTCTATGCTAAAACTAAATTATAAATTTCTTAGCAATGGCCAATGTTGGCACTATATAGATAGAAACAATATTTAGCAATTTTAATGCTTTTAATTAATCATCAAAGTATAAAAATTGTGTAACTGCTATTTAGAAATGGTAATTGTTGAAGGTTTTTTTTATATAACATTATTTAAATTTTAATTCATCAAGATTTTAATAAATCATTGGTGTTACTAAATAAAAATTGTAGGAGAATTCATTATAAATAACTTAAATCATATATTTTACAATTTGATATAATTTCATGCTGTAAGATTCAATCATTTATATACTTTCAATTGTGTGATTGTAAATGTTTCTGTCAAATGGAGTCCTTTTTTTTTTACCTGCGAAAACGTTATTATTTCTATCTAGTACATAATTTATTATAATAAAATAAATTAGTGTCATGTCACCAATTATATATTTTGTACACATTAATTTATGTTTGCAAAGATTACCTACAACATTTATAATCGTTCATTCTGTATTATTATCCTATTTTTTTTCTTTATTTTTATGGATTTCATTATATTTTGCTCAGGTTGTTCGTATTTCAAATTAAGCCCCATAATATCTTGAAGATACAATGGGAAGTTCATGTGTTTAGAAGTAAATTTTTCAAAAGTGCAATATTTCTAGTATGGCATTTGTATATGTTTAAAAAATATATTACAATATTTTGCAAAACATTTAAGATGTAGGGGAATAGATGATTATATCCTCAATAATATTAGAGTTCAAATGTACTGAAATTGTCTCCTCAAAAAGAGTTTATGTAAGAAGACTCTTGTAACAACATTCAAATAAATCAAAATGAAACTCAAATGACTTTTAAATAGCAAAAAAGAAACAGATTTAAAATTTGTATTATAACATAAATTTTCAAAGGTAAATGAAGAAATAAGTAAAATAAAAGAAGTAGTATAAGCTGCTAGAGGATTACTAAAATTTGAAAAAAATTTCTTGCACATAGTATTAAATCGTAGAATGACAAATAAATTTTTCACTTGTCAAAACTCATCAAACAAAAAATATTATTCTAGCACAGTAACGTACCCATCTTCATCTTTTAATCCTACACCTATACCAGGTAGTAGGATTAAGTCAAACAATGTCATTCATTTGATTTAGTGCTATTGTCTTGTTGACCTGCATTGTAAGTCTTAATTCTAGTATATATGGCATGATGGATTTGATAAATTTGGAATGTTTAGTGACATTTAGGAGGGCAATAAAGTTTGTAACGTGAGCTCATCCTACAAGTCAATATGGGTGCCAAATGTGCCAAACCTGTAGATTACTGCCCCAAATTGAATTCATTCGGCAATTCTATGGTGTATTCTAACGTTCTTAATTTTTTTAATTTTAGTAACCCTTGAAAATTATGTGTTGTCTTTTATTTTTTAAGTTGTTTATTTATTTATTTATTTTTTTTAATGATTGTGTGTTGGAAATTTTTATTATTTTCTTAGAATTTAAAAGTTAATTAGATTTTTTTTAATGTGTTATAATTTTGTAAAGTTATTTAATTTGTAATTTACAATTTTTAAAATTATTTTCAAAATATTTTTATGTGTTATTATTTAATTTGCTATTTTACATAGTAAAACATGTTTAATTTATTAATTATAGTGTCGAAATTTTTAAGACATGTTTCTTGTTGAATTGTATTACTCAGTTAATTAATACTAGAATAATGTGTTATTTTAAGGTGGGTGCCACTGCCCAGTTAATTAGAAACCTGACTCTTCATAAAAATGTATGTTATTTATGTTATGAACTTAGATTTATAGTGTGATTAATACCTGCTTGGTTTTGTTTACATATATTTTTAAAGTGTTTGTATTCTTTTAAATAATTTAAAAATTAAAAAATTGTTTGCTTAATTTTATTGACTGATTGCAAACAATAGTCTTGACTTTGTTTTGTAATATGTGAATTTTATAAAATATGTGCAGTGAAGTTTGTAGCCTTTAGTTTTATAAAAGTTATTCAGTTTATAATTATGTTAAAATATTTGAAATCAAAAGTAGTACGAGTTTGCAGTATTCAAAGTTAGAGAGTGAAAATGTTCAGGATTTTGAAAACTGGAATTTTACTGTAATCCGTAGTTGATTTGGTGTGATTGAGAGGGTCATTGCTTTTTAGACATTTAGCATTTGAAAATCTTGTAATTTCACAATTGAAGACATTTTTAAAAATCATAGAAAACAAGTTGTGTATGCTGGGATCTTTTTATATATTGATGTTTTTCTAAGGTATGTGCTATTGCTTCATTAATTAAAATGAAATGCTATAAAAGCAATCATTTATATGTTATAGATTAGGTGTAGTTAGTAAGTGTAATTGATGCATATACACAATCTGGTTATGTCATAAAATTCTAGGTTACATCATAAGAGCTCACAAAGATACTCCTCACAATAAACCATAGTTTGGTGCATTTAGTGCCATACCGGCTCCTACCATTTAGTCCTGTAATTAAATGGACTTTTTTAAAATTATTTCATATTTTGTTATATTTTCTAATATGTATTCTTATAAATTGTTTAAAATTAATTTTCTAGCATTTTTTTTTATAAAACTTTGTTGCGTTGAAAGGAAACAGTTGAATCCCAGTAGTCAAAATCAAAAAAGGACATGCTCTTTCAAATTTGCACTAAGTTGTACAATTTTACCGAAAGTTATTTTAAATTATAAATGAATGTTTAATTAAATATTCCATTAAATTTTTTTGTATGAGAATAGTATCTACTATTAAGATGACATTATTAAAATGTTTTGCTTGTTTCAAATATATATTTTATCAAAGTTTATGTTCTTAGGAAAGACTTTTGCAAGAAATCCCCGAGCATACAAAAAAGTGTGCGCAGTCATTATTTATTTTTGATGAAATAGATAAAATGAATCCTGGTGTTATAGATGCTTTAAAACCTTACCTTGATTTCTATGAAGATGTTGATGGTGTGGATTATCGAAAGAATATTTTTATATTTTTAAGGTAGATATTCTGATTAATTTAATACATTTCCTAATATGAAATTTATGGCAAACAATTTTGTTTATCTTATAAAAAAATCAATTTATCTTTTTATAAATTATTTTTTATTCTGCATCACTTTAATAATCAAAGGTGACAAGAATAACCTTGAATGATTTAGATGTTTAATACACTTTGAGACAGTTTATTTAAGTCTTCACCATTTAATAAAAACCATTGTACCAAATATATTGTGTAATAAAACATGTAAAAGCAAAGCAAAATATAAAGTATCTGATGTACTTTGAGAATTCCTTGTAATTTTGCTGAAAAGAGTGCAATGAAAATGGTGCATAATTGCATTTATTATGCCTCTATATAGTTTAATAGTAGAAGCTATTTAATGTATTTGAATATTCCCTATGCCGAGAGAAATTTTCTTAAGTAGTGGGATTTATGTTCATATATTTTGCAACAACCTAGTTGATGGCATAACATCTAAAAGTTGTTAAAAAAACATTTGCATATTTGTTAAATATTGTTTTCTGATATGGCTTGTCATAGCTAGTGTGATGCATATATCTGTCTTTTGGAAAATTTCCATGATCTTCCTTGACAGATGTGCATGTAGGAAGGCAATATACATTTCCCAATAATCAGCAGTTGAATGGTTAGGAATTTTAAGTTTTCTACATTGAAGAGTGTATTCTTATTAATACCATGATAAGCCAATTATAATATAGTAATTTTAGACTAAAGAAGATATCATTGAGTAAGCAAAGTAGTTGCTCTTGCCAGTATTTCATAATTCTGTTATTCAATCAAATCTATTACATTTAAACTTAATATCTCAGATGATGTAAAAGTGTTATATATTTTAATTCAAGGAAAGCAAATAAACTGTTTTTCTATCTTAATATTTTTTGTTAGTTTTTTATTAGGATTTTTACTGCCAGTCACAATTAAGAGATGTTTCCTAATTTTTTTTTTAAAGTTTATTTTTATTCTTTTATATATGCAGTCTTGAAAGATTGAAACATTCAATTCACCTATATTAATACCATTCTGATTTTGTTTTAAACATTACTAAATTTTGGTAAAAGGAAGTATTTTTTAAAATAAACATTCACTTCTTACAAAATCTGGGAAATTTTACAATTTATTGTGAAAGCAAAAACTTATAAAGATAAATTTTATAGAAAACTAAAGTTTAAATAATTTTCTTCATTTTATTCTTATAAATAAGGAAACTAATATTAAAATATAATGGTAATATA
The DNA here is from genome assembly GCA_026290005.1 of Latrodectus geometricus. Taxonomy (NCBI): domain Eukaryota; kingdom Metazoa; phylum Arthropoda; class Arachnida; order Araneae; family Theridiidae; genus Latrodectus; species Latrodectus geometricus. The sequence goes on along the minus strand of JAPDSC010020712.1, from coordinate 1,605,242 downwards.
TAAGATATTTTAGTTGGAATGCATACCTTATTCTTCGAATATATCATAATATCCTATTGAAATTGTTGATAATAACATTGGTTATAATTTATTTAGTAATTCAATACAATGTTGAATAGAGAGACACATACTAGTTCGAAATAAAGAAACTTGTAAAGAGTACTTTTATATTTAGGTTTTTTTATTTGATTAATGTTATAAAAAGGAATTTAAATTAAAATCACTTAATAATAAAGGCATTAATATTAAGTTTATGTAGAAATAAGTTAATTCAGTTTTTAAATGTTAACAAGAATCATGTATTACTTTCATGTTTTCACTGCAATATTTTTGTATTCATATTTGAAATAATTAATAGAGTGAAAAATATAAATGACTGAACAAGTTATACATGGTTTCTCAAAATTTAATTTATTTAATTAAGGCATTAAAAATTTATTTTATTTAAAGTTAAAAATATGCATATCATGGGCCAATTAAATATTTATTTTATTTAATGCATCACGATAATAAAGATTTTCCTTACACTGAAGTTATCAGAAGTCCCTTACTTCAAATATTTTAGGTAAATGTAGTTGCAAGTATTACTAACTGTCAATAAAAGATTATTGCTGTATTTTCTTGAATATAATCCACAGCAGCATATTCTCCACATTGCCTTTTTCAAGTAAAAGAAAAAGCATTGTGTGTTCTGAAAAAGCTTATGATTTTGGCAATTTTTTCAGAGAATAATTGAAAATATATACTAGTGCTAGAGTGGTGTCTCATATAATAAAGAATACATAGTATGATTAAAAAAATATAATAAATTATACAGAGAAACCATTTATTTTGAAAAACCTATGGTTGGATTCTATTTAGATCCACCTCATCTTCAAGAGTGATAAACTGAGATGAAAGCAGCTGATCATAACAAAGAGTGATAATTCCAATAAGTTTCTAGTAGAATAATTAAATAAATGAATTATTTTCAAACTGCATTGGATAAATCGTTTCTTTTATGCTATACATGCTTTGTTTTTCACCTTACATTTGCACGTTTGTCTCCATTTTTTTCTTTCTCTAACTTTTAGTTTGAAATCGGCTTGGACACTCTTGCTTGTACATGACAACACATGAACTTGAATATTTTCAGGATGAATCAGCTCAGATAGAAACAAAATACAAAATAACATAGACAAGTGCTTTGTCCTTCCCAGGAAACTAATTTATTCTTTAATGTAATTGGACAAAACTGGTCATAGCTAAAGTACATCAGCCAAATCATCAAAGATTTTAGTGCTGCCTGTTATTTATTCTGTAAAACGTAAGCAACTTTTCTTTGAGGGGAATGTTTTTTATCAGATTATCTGTGATGGTGTATAATAAGCACAATAAAATTCAAATCTTTTTTTTACACATAATGCACTGATTATATAGGAAAATATGGTAATTAGATAATAATGATTATATTTCCAAAATGAAAAAATGTTTCAACCAAAAGATATTTTTTTCTGAAAAAAAATTTGTTATAGTAGATATTGTGCTGTAGTTTTATTGTAAATTTTTTGTATCTTATTTCTGAATTGAAAAAATAGTATTGATTATAACCTTAATATTTTATCTGTATAGTCATTAAAAATTTAGGTGTTAAGTAAATACAGAAATTGTTTATCATTGTGGGGGGGGGGTTAAGCATTTGCATCTTTTTGTTTACAAAGAGAGAGAAGAAAGGGGCAAAATGTGTCCAAAAATGTTTTCATGTAATATTTCAACTGTCCTTGTGTTATAGGACTTTTATTTAAGAACAGTTTATTTAGGTTTGATCTTAGCCACTGTAAAGCCGTGGAAAATAGATATTTCTTTCTTCTCCATACACTTTTGTTGTTTCTCTCTCATGTAACATGTGAATAATGCCTATTTTCTATGAAAAGTTCTCTGAGAAGACAAAATTCTGTGAATGTTGACATATTTTAAGGCAATTTTTAACTATTTGATTTTTGTTATTATAGTGCCAAATGTGTGGAATTTAAAAGAAAAATATAAGGTTTATTTTAATGTGTGGAATGTGTTAATCAGTGCTTCACCATGTGCAAAGAAAACAAGTTTAATTAAATAGAACAAACAAACTAAGAAATTAATTAACTCCAAAAATCATTGACTTATTGGGTTTTTTAGTAAAATAAAAAATATATAACTTTTGTTTGTAAGTTAGTGTTATTTATATCAAACATGACTATAAGAGTCTAAGAAATTTTATAAAATTATTTATTTATTACAAAAATATAGTTAACATAAATGGACAAGAAAAATGTAAATATACTTCATTTTAAAAAACTTATTGTTTGAACAAATATTTTAATAAACCAGTATGTTATTAACATAATAGTTATACAAATAAAATCTATAGATTAAGATTTGTTTGGGTATCCTGCATTTTAAATAGAAAATTAAGTATCTAATTAGCAGAGACTACAAAAAAGACTGGAAGGTCCTAGGTTCAATCACAGTTCCTGTTGAACAATAGAAGATGTGTGTTTCTGCTTTCTGCATATACATATGATTGCTGTAAAACTTTCCAGGTTCTCCTCCCTATGACAAATAAATTAATCACAAATCAGCTTATGAAAATGCTCTTCTGGTTGGTAATATACTGTGGATATTATAAATCCTTACAACTGTCAGGCTGTCCCTCATTACACAAGCTCAAAATTGGTATTAAAGTACATTCAAGTAAAATAATTTTCTAAATAACCATAAATTTCTAAAAAAACGTAAAATAGTATATTTTCCTTGCTAATCAGTTGCAAAGTAATTTCATTGGATAAAAACCTTAGGTTACTAATTTGGATGTGTTTTAAGACTATCAAATTAATATTAATTTTATTTTAATTTTTTTAATATTTAAATTTAATTTTATTAATTTAAAATAAAGACTATTGAATAAAATTTTAAAAAGATCTAAAGTAATTTAATATTCAAAATTAATTCAATTTATTTGGGAGAAATTTTTGTCAGTGAATTCTTCTGAATTCTCTTAGAATTTTCTCATTGATTTTATACTCATTTGATTTTCAATATTATAGTAACAAACAATGACTTGAAAATTTTTCTTCATTTACAAATATTAGTTTCTGTTTGGAAAATCTGTTATTTTCATTTTACTTAAAATATAATGGGATTTTTCAGATACATCTTTATCTTGCAAAATAATATTTACAATTCATGTCATGAAAATTTATGAAATCAAAGTGAAAATGATATTACTGGCTGGCTGATTTAAAAGAAATGGTATATCTTATTTTAAAGGAAACTTTGTTGCATTTGAGCCAGTTCTAAAATCTTTAGATTCAGGTTAGATCCTATTTCGATCCACCACTTGGCGAGAGTGGGGAAATGATAATAAATATTCTCTGGCCAACCAATATGACATAATTTCATGTGATTACAGGTTTTGAAAACTGCAACTTCTAATTATTCTTTTTACATATTCATGTGAATTTTTTATTTATTTATTTATTTTTATTTTATTATTTATTTATTTTATCTTATTTTATTTATTTATTTATTTATTTATTTATTTATTTATTTATTTTGTATAAACTTGAATACCTTGTTTTCAAATTTTTACATATAATTTTTTATTTTACATTTTTATGCAATTTCAATAAATTTTGGATTTTGCATATTTCTTTTTACAACATGTAATATCAATGCAAAATGCTGAAAAGCTCATTTTATCCAATTAATGAGGATATATATATAATAAAATATGAAGAAATAAATATCATGTATCTTAAAGAATTTATAATTCTTCAAATTATATCAAATTTCTGAGAGCAATAAGTTAAAAAGTTGTTAAATGTTAAATTGGGTGTCAGATATTTTTAATTAAAATTCTAAATAGTAATAAGTTGCATGTAAACATTACTAAATGTCAAGAAATTAAAGATTCTGATATTATTTCTCATCAAACATGTCACCAAATAACTTGTTGTTCTTAAATTTCCAAGATTCTGTTTTACAAGGAAAAATTTATGGATTATAATGAACATAAAAAACTGGTTTAGTTATTTAATTTAAAAACCATGATTAAATTAGAATCAATTCAAAACGTTTTGAATTCAGGGATTAATTATTATACTTAGCTATATGTTGCTTCCTTTAGCTTATTTTTCTGAAACAAAGCCTTCAAATAAATAAGCACAATTGTGGTTAAAATTGTTCTGAGAATCAAGAAAGCTTGCAAATCAACTGTGTAATCAATTATATGTATTCTTTTCTAGATTTTGCACTATATTTTTGGCCATTCTATAAATGGTATAGAATAATATTTAATGATATTGAAATGGAGTGATTTTGCTGAATTCCCTGTTTTAAGCAACTGAAATGTTTTGATTAACAATTAGTTTTCACTTATTTTTCATTTTATAAGGATTTTATACTATAAATTGCATGGGCAATACACTCAAAGAAAAATAATATTTTACTTACTTTATTAATTAATTAATTTATAACTAAGGAGGAGAGTTTTACTTGTGTTAGTGGTATATAGTATCAGTGGGAATATGAAAGGCTGTAATTTCATGTCAATTAATGAAAGATGAATTTGTAATGGAAAATTTATTTTCAAGAGTGTTAACTTTGAAAAGATATTTTATTAATTCAGAACATATTTTCTTATTCTTAGCAATGCTGGTGGAAGTGAAATTACAAAAGTCATTTTAAATTTTTGGTTAGATGGTAAAGAAAGAGAAGATTTAACAATGAAAGACATTGAGCCTTTAATAAATAAAGGTGCTTTTAATGAGAAAGGTATGATTTTACATTAAAGCTTTTTTAACTATGGTAAAAAAAAACTATACTATTTAACTTAAGTTAAATTTAATTAATTAGTTAAATTTTGAAAATCACATTAAAAATATTTTGACAAACAAAATACTAAGAACTAGTATAAATAAATAAAATGTTTACATAATCTTTATATTAGTGCTTTACTTTATGTAATATTTCCATGTGTTATTATCATGTAATTGTTTGAAAATAATTTTTAATACTGCATAAAATTTCATAGAAATCAGAAGTTTTTTAATTATAAAATCATCATTGGCTACAATTTCACAAGGTGTAGCTATTTTATATCAATTGTTGTGTTTTACCTGTGTAGACATGTCTTGGTTTTGAGTTTTCATGATACAAAGGCTAATGTGGGCTTGTTATAGTTCATAAGAGATTTAAAATTACTCTATATCAATGCTAAAGACATTCATTTATCCAGTAGCTCTAATTAAAAACATTTTTTTAAACTAAATATGTGACAAATAGTACAATAGAGGGTTAGGATGACAAAGCTGTAATAAGTAAGCTACTCACAAAAAATGATTTCGTTATTATATAGCTTATATTATATTGTCTTATTTTGTTGCCAAACTGGCAACTGATAATTTAGTGTCCTGGCCCTCACGTTCAACTATTTATAGGTTTGACTCCCACTTTTGCAAAGAATAATTATAATATTTTAGAAACTTCTTAAGCTGTAGTTAATGGCTTAATTAGCCATTTGCACAACATGAGATTATAAAATGACTAAAAAGCAAATTCCACTATAGACTTTAATAGTTTAATAAATTAAAAATAATTTTAAAGTTCTAAAAATTTGATTTAGCTTCAAATGTAATGACTTGAAATAATTTTTTGAATTGTGTTTTGATTTGTTATTTACAAAAATATATTCAGAGTTTAAATACAATTTTTAAAATTATGAAATAAATTAGCATTTTTGTAAATATTTTGTGTTTTAGCCTGATTACATTGTGTTTATATATATATATATATATATATATATATATATATATATATATATTTAATATTATAGTGATACAATGTAATCTGTTATTATTTTTTTTTCAAATCATTATATTCTTTCATTTATTATATAATTTCTTTTTCTTTAATCAAATAAGAATTATTGCAATTAAATTTTATAAATGCATACAAGAATTTTTTTTAAATAGGTTATATCAAAGTCTTAATCACTTATTTATTAAAAATTTAATGATTTTAACACATCTGTTTTAGATAGGAATAGTTGAGGGGAAATAAATGCTTCATTAGAATCTAATAAATTGTTTCTTATGATTTTTTTTTCTAAAGGTCAATGTTATAATTTTTAAGCTTTCATAAACTGTAAAGAAATTCTAAAAATAAAATAGTTTCTTCTGATTTCACACATTCATCACACTAATAATTCTGTATTCTATGTGTTCCTTTGAAATGCAAGATAAAGCTGTGCATGTAACTTTTTCTCATAATAATATATTTGTTTAATAAATAATTTATAAGTATTTTTATTTGGGATTTATCTGGTGTATCTTAAACTTGATACCATCTGAAGGATACTTTCCATGCCTCCTTTTATTCAATATAGTATTCTTAATAGTATAAAATGTCATTTGGTGACAAAATGTTTATCAAGTTTTTGCAATGTATTAATGTGGGTTTTATTAAACATATTTAGAGCTTTAATATTGTTATATACTAGTAAAATATACAGCAAAACTTTCATCAATAGCTTTCTATTATTATTTTTAAATTTGTAATAGTTTCATATTCTATAATTATTTATGATCTTTGTAAAAAAAATTTTTAATGATGCTAGTGTAAACAAATGTTTTTATTATATAAAATTGCAGGGGAAAATGTGTACTAGTATTTAGTATAAATAAACATCCCCTTAAAACTGGTGCTAAACATGAAATTTAAGTCATTGAATTAATTATTATTTACTTGAATTCTGTGCAAGTAGCTGCTTAAACATTTTATTTTAATTAATGAATGTGTCTCATATCCTATTAATGTAAAATTTGTTACCACTTGTCTTATATCTAAATACTATGTTAAATATAACCCGCATAAGAGCTACTTTCTTGCTTGTAAATTATTCTTGTCTTGAAATTATTTGCCTTTCATATTTCCTAGTGCATGAAAGTGCTTGGTTTAAAAGGTATTAGCATTTTAAACATATTTTTTTAACTTTTCATCTAAGAAATTAATATTTTACAATTATTTATTATCCCATGGTCATAATGAATACAGATCACCTAATAAATAATGCGTGTAGTAGAGCTATTATTCAAGACTTAAATTAAGTCGCAATTTTTCGAGAATAAATATTTTATTCAAAATAATATATATTTTGATGGTGTGTGGTAGATTTATTAAAGCTCTGTAAGACTTGAATTTTTTCAAAAGAGTAAATTATTGAACTTATTAGATTTTCAAAGAGGCCAAATTGTAGGAACTCATTTAACTTCAGCAAATTTATGACAGCATACTTGCATCACAGCAAGACAAGTTTGGAAAGGCAACATAGTGGACAGAAAGACTCAGTGAAAGAGACTGATAGGTATTGGAGTGGATTGTGATGTCTAAGAAGCAAAACACTAGAGCAAAATTGACAGCAGAGCTCAATGAGTATTTGCATTCTCCAGTGTCAGTTGGAAGACACTTTCACAAAAACAACATTTACAGCAAAACAGCAATTTACATGTCTGTTGTCACAGATGTTAACATCAAATATTGTGTACTGTGGTGTCATATTCACAAAACCTGGTTAATCGATAAGTAGAAAAAAGTAATATATAACAAATCACATATTTCACATTTTTTTCCTACATCAGGACAAATACATGTTTAGTGGACACAGGCCCAAGTGAATGTTCATGATTCTCTCTTTTTAAATGGCAAGATGGAGTGCATATGTCATTATATAGGCATTCATGTTGTAGTTTATACTGAAGCAATCGTAATCCCAAAAAGAAGAATCACTATGGAGAAATTTTAGCTGACCAAGTCCATCCTATTATGCAAACATTGTATTCTGCAGGAGAGGATACTTTCCAGCATTTTAGTGCACCTATCCATCCAGCAGACTATTCATGATTTGATAAACGTAAGAATAAAGTTAAACATTTACCTTGGACTGCACCATCACCCAACCTCAATATTATGGTCCAATTGAACTGTTATGATCTATTTTAGAACCTTCATTATGGAAAAAATATTCCCCAGTGGCATCTCTCGCAAACCATTCACAGTGTCTTCATGAAGAATGGTACAATATTCTTCTAAACATATCTTGCACTTGTATGAATTAATTTTTTTGTGAATCCAAACTGCATTACATACCAAATATGGTCCTACACTATGCTTATAAAAGATTTTTTATAAATCTAAATTGTTTTCATTATTTTATTGACCACATGTATGCCACTAGAGAAAATATCTGAAAACTTCCTTTCACATTTCATGACATGGAAACATGAAGAATATTGAAGCACTGTAGCCATTTTTCATCTGGTTGGTTTTGGCATCATTCTCATTATCAGCTGATAGTGAGTTCAAATCCCGGCTTGACTGATGATATGTCTTGTTCATTACAAGCATAGGGCATGTTAATTACAAAATCGGCATACAGCATCTTCTGCCATCATGTCTCCAATTGTGCAATCCGCTTGCGATAAAACTTGGAGTTCTTGTACTCAAAGAAGTCTGTCAGTGCTTGGCGCAAGTCTGCTTCATTGGTGTAGGATGTTTCACAGAGATGATTTTCCAGAGAATGGAAGAGGTGCAAGGTCAGGTGAGTATGGTGTATGGCAAAAAGTCTTCTAACCAAGTCACTCTATGGTATTCCTGACACGTTTCTTTGAGTTATCTGGCAAGAACAGTACACTCTTACCGTTAACCAGTGTTTGCTCTTTCTATTGCAATTACTGTTTTGTTATTCCAATTACTGTGAGTACAGGTCCACAGTGACCATTTGGCCCATTGGCAGCATAATCTTGTGCAAGTACATAGGTGGTCTTGTGCTGTGAGAGGCAGTATTCTGGGGTGACAACCTATGTTTGGAACACTTGAGAATGTCCTACAGGACCCACTTTTAGTCACTGCTCAGCATTCCATTGGATATGGACAGGCTACGGTGGCGAGAAACCAACAATAAACAGGCTTACCACTCATTGTTGCTTTGAACAGCATGTGAAGAACCCACTTGCTCAGTCTGTATGTCTTACCTATGCTGTACAAATGAAATGTAATTATTTCACTGAAAACATTACATTGTCTGTCAAGTTCACCACTTCTTTATTTACTATCTTCCTCAATGGCTGCTTGCAGAGCTTCATCACAGAGGAACAAATGACATGATCTGAATTTGTGAAATCAATGTCTTGCTGTACATTCATTCACAGTACTATCTTCATTCGCTTAACATGTTCGGTAATTTGATGCAGCAGTTGATAAGCCCACTTTGAAGTCATAAAGCAAATAACATTGAACGATCTCCTTTGACTAGTCCATTTTTCTTCGCTACTGTATGAGTTACGAAGAATGAATGTGCAATGTGGACCTGCTTTCATAATGATTGTTATTCCTATTCTCGTCTGATTGGTGTCTTAATTACATCGTATGCTAATTTGCATACTTATTTTCACTTCATTCACTAGCAATGGGAAAATGGCAAGAATTTTGTTGTGTACCTTATAGATCATGTTCGCAATGTTCTCCAAGTGAAATAATACCTCTGGGGTTTGCAGGTAAAGTATTAAACAGTCTTCTCCTTAATGCTTATTTCTAAACTATGAAGTACCTGTTCCACTACTGCTTGCACTAAATGGTAGAGCTCAACTCTGAGCTAGATACAGAGAAGTATGGTGGTGCAACATCAACATCAGTTAAACTAGTTGAATTGGAAGTTGGATCCGTTCATATCAAAGAACCATCTGTTAAGCTTCAGTGAGCCCTATTTGTATATTTAAAATATCAACATTTATTAAATCAGGAAATTTTGCATTGCAACTGAAATTACTGAATATTATTTAAAATGTGTAATTCTGTGTTAAGTATAATTCAAGATGTTAAGATCTCTGACAATATAATTTCTAGTTTTTACAAAATTTGTGTATAATTTCTGAAGTCTTTTCTTACAATAGTTAAACACTTTTTTTGCTGACACCATATTTATAAAATACTAAAATATATACTTATTGAATCATTAATTAATTGTTTTAATTTTCCAATTCTAATTTATTCATTATGCAGTCCTGATTATAAAATTACTTTTATTAATTTACAGAGGCTCTAAGATCTGATTATAACTGATATGAGTACTGATCAATAGCTTTTACATTAGTTGCTAAAAGTCAGGCTTAAATGAAAATTACAAAATTGCTGATGTCTGAATGTGAATAAATAGAAAAAACAATATAAATAAGAAAGTAATAAACTGATTACTTAAATTTTTTTGGTGTTCAAATAGCATTTTTTCTTTTTTTCTTTTCTCCTTTTTTAATCAAAAAAAGCAAACATCTTATTCTCATGATATTATGCAAAATATCTATTTACTCTTCTTCTTTTTTTCTGATTATACCTATAAAATATTGAATCAAATTATAAGCAGTTTAATTTTTTTCAATTACACATATAAATAATGTATTTATTTTAATAAAATTACAGTGCCTGTCTGACAAAATAATTTTCATCTGCACATGGATTCCTGTCAAATAGCAGTATTAGAATAATGTGAAACATGTTTTTAACCAGGGAACATTACATAAAGATCTATTTTTAAAGGGGAGACATGGTGTTGACAAGCATTCTTCTGGATGACTGCACAAAAATCCACATTTTTTACTATTCAAATTATTATATTACTAGTACTTTGAGCCTGTTTCTTTGCAAAATACTTTGATTGAAAATTTCAAATAATTAAACTGACTTGATCTTTTAATAGATTCAATAATGAAAAAATTATCATTTAGAGCTGTGTTGATATACTTTACAAATCTCTATTATTATGTAATCATTTAAAGATAAACATTTAGTGGAGAAAATTATTTGAAAAATTGAGTTATTAAAACATAAAAATTAAGGGAAAATTATTTTTATTTTATATACACCAAAATACCAGTTTTTAACAAAAATGGATGTTGTGTTTCTGTTATCTGCGTACACATTTATTGGGTTAAGAACTTTGAGAGTTTTTAGGTTTCTTTTTTTGCAGCACTATTGTACTACCTTTATCGTTTAAAATGTCATTTATCTTTTTTTTTGCTGTGGATTTTTCAGTGCTTTGCAACAACTGTCATCTGTTTGGCTCTCATAGTATTAAAACCTGTCAGGAAGAAATTGATGAGACTATAAATGTTACAGAAATAGTCTAAATTATAAGTCCAGAAATTTGTTATTCCGACTATATTTTTTTTCGTAGTCTTTTTTATAAATACATTATTTTTAGACTTCAGTTTTGTATATGAAATATAGGCTTTTATTTTAAGTAATTGAACATCATAATCTTCTGTTTGTTTTTGTAGCATCCCTTAATTTTTTTCCAATGAATTCCTTTTTAATGTACATATTTTTAAGAAACTTTTGAATTTTTTTATTTCTGAATTTATTTGTCAGATTAAAGAATTGGTGATTCTCTAACTTATTTAACGTTATTGATCAAGAGATCTGAGATAACTTTCAATTATAGTATGTAGTAATTTGTTTAAATTTTATTTCAAATCAAATAAAAATTAAACAATTAAAATCTGTGCAAAATATAATTTTATGTTTGAATTATAGGTTTGTCTATAAATAATTGTTATTATTTCTATTATTGATCTTGCTATAGATAATAAGCCAGGTATCATTATATTCAAACTTACTCTTCATAATACTTGGACTCCTGGTTGATGGATTGCAAATGCCTGTTATTTCACACCTGTTTGTCATATTATTTTATATATTTTCACATGAGGTATACAAATAAGATAATAAAAAATTATGAAACTATTGAAAAATATTATATAAAATATTTCATGTGGTGTCTAAGAAAACAACATATGCATGTTTTGAGCCATATGATAGCTTTGGGACTCTCTGAAGTTTAAACTTGTTTTGTTATGAAGGTAAAGACTTCAGAAACAATACAACTTTATTATAAATATCTTATGCAGTTCTTATCTCAGTACAACAAACATTCTTAAAAGGAAAGTATTTAAAGAAAAAGAAACTGAATTTTTCCTTCCTGAATTCAGAGTTATATCAATCTGTGTTAATAGGTGTGAGAATTTATTTATTACTTACAAAAAAAAGTAATAAATCTCCAGGTTATATAAACTCGTTTCTTGTTTCTATTAAATCACTAGAGAATCAAATATTTTTACTTTGAACATTATGTGAAGTTCAGAACTGCAGACTGAATATAAGAGCAACTGTTTAATGTTACCCTTCTGAGCTAAATGATTAGTACTCTGAGTTTCAGTTTAACAGTTTATGGGCTCGTTTCAAACTTGAGCTGGATGTTTGTAATTAATTGAAAACCTTTGTAAACAATAGGTCTCAATTGAAATAGCCCTCACCTAAAAAAAAGTGACCATACAGAAACAAATCAATCCAATCCTTAAAGGTAGCTCATCATATGTGTTAACACATTTAATCAGGGCTTTTATATTTTTTGGCGATTGTGTTTTTTATAGTCATTTTATTGTTTTTCGAATTTTACATTAACATATCTGAGATTACCTATGTTTCCATGTCAGTAAAGAGACATAAGTCAAATGATTCCTTCCTTCCAAGATTTTGTGTAGTACTAAAACATTGTCAAAACTAATGCATATTCATGGTAGTTGAAAATAATTATTACTGCAGATTTAGCTTTATCTTTTTCAGGTGGCCTTCAATATAGTGAACTGATAGAAAGAAATCTAGTTGATGTGTACGTTCCTTTTCTTCCTTTAGAAAAAAGACATGTTCAAAAGTGTATATTACATGAATTGAAATCTAGAGGGCTTAATACTAATAGTAGAATTATTGATCGCATAGATGATCAAATCATTTATTATCCTCCTGAATTTTTGTTGTTTTCTGTTTCTGGATGTAAAAAAGTTGCCCATAAAGTTGATATATATGGCTATGACAATTTTGATAACTAGAAATTACATTGTGTTTAGAATTTGTAATATATACTCTTTGTAAATTATATGTATTTTTAATGTAAGATATTTGAAAATAAATTTATTTTCTTTTGTATTGAAATATTTTTGTATCAAAAGAACATGTTATTAAAATATGTTTCTGTTACTGTTTTCTGATAATAAGGTATTTTATATGAGAAAATTAATAATTTTTTGAAATTAAATTTTCAAGCAAGTATTTTGCTTTTGCAATTTATTTTGGACTTAAAACTTTTAAATTGTGATCAAATAAACCACAAGTAAATTCTTCCTGTTATGATGCTGAATAGATTTTAATGGTTACAGATCATGGGCTTGTTGTTAATAATAACATATATTAATAATATATTGCTCTTTATTATTACATATTTATCTTTTATTAATATTACATATTTCCCTTTTATGATTTCAAAAATGTAACCAAAATCAAGGGTATGAAAATTTTATCATTTTCGATTTTGAAAACAACATAAAGTGATTGTAACTAAGATTCTTATTTCGCCTACATGTTTGAAATATTAATTTATTTATCAACAATTCAATAATTGGAAGTTATTTTACTTAAACTCATAAGTTTTCAAATTAAGCAGAACAAATTTAGTGTGTTATATAATAATAAAATATTCTGTGTTAGATGCAACTTAATAATACATTGTTTAAATTTTCTTATATATGAATAATATATTACTGAGTAATAAATTGGAATTTCAAAAAATTCTTTATAAATGAAAATAAAAATGGAAATCAAATTAAAATGAACTTTATGGTTTATTATTTTTATGCAACATTACACATTTTTTTTTTAAACCAATAACCATTTGAAAATTTTCATACCATATTTGTACACCAAATTTCCCTTTCATCAAACTTTTTTTCCTAATTAGTGTTTCATTACTCCCCACAAATTCTTTATGGACTGAGATCAGAGGCTGAAGCTGCACCATTTATTCCTAAAAATTATAAATTTATAAAAGTATTAGAATAAAGCTATTTTGTGGTTTTCCATTAAGTGGGAGGTCTAGAATTGTCTTATTTTACAATCGAAACCTGTCAGAATAAAGTCTTTCCATAATAAGATTTTTCATTAATGACATAAATACATGTAGATCAGGGGTCGGCAAACTTTTGAGTTGAAAAAGTAAAAAATTAACCAAATTTCAAAGCTTTAGAAGGACCACAACTTTTTTCTTGCTAACAATAAATAGTACTTACATTTATAAAGTTTTTTGATAAAAAAAAAAATCTAATTTATTTATTCGTACGTAAATAGTGTTTTTCACAAAGTAAAAAATTAAAACAATTAAATATTTACTTACAACACTAACTAACTTGTATGTCAATAACAAACAATTGAGCAAACAAATTCAATGGCAGCGATTGCTTTACATGGTTATTATTCAAGTAGAAAATTTAAACTTTACTAAACAATATAACTTGTACTAAATAAAAAAAAAATAACATACATTTGAGCAAACAAATTCATTGGGATCGTTAGCTTTGCATGGTTTTAGAAATCTTGGTTAAATTTGGATTGCAGCTTGTTGTTTTAAGTTTCAAACATGTCTCTAAATTTTCTTCTGTTAGTTGGCTTCTTACTTTACTTTTAATTATATTCATGCAAGAGAACGCTTGCACTCACGAATTTGCCCCTCCTAAGGTAGTTAGAACCCCAAATGCCAACTTCTTCACCTCACTGTAGCAATCTGGAAGACTATTAAATGCGTTTTATATAAGTGCCTCAACTCACAGCATTTCTTTTAAAGCTATCTACTTTTGTTACGTTATGTACATACATTTCTGGATCTCCAATTCTTCCAACTTGCTTTTCAACTTCTGTGCATTTTCCACTTCACAAAATTTTACTTTTTAAATTGATCAACTGAATGTAAGGAGATACAGTATAAATTCCAAAGGGCTCAATGTGAATTTCGTTACTATTTGTGCTGAAAGGATGTACTATAAATGTGCTAGAGTGATTTCATTGGTTTTGAATTGCTCACATCTATCAGCAAATTCATCTTTAACTTTTTTATAACTGTACTGAAGTAATTCGTGTCAACAGTTGCATTGATTTTATCTCGATATTGTATTGGAAATTTGAAAATGAAGTAATTTACCTTTCTGATAATCTTCAAATATAGCAAAAAGAATCAATTTTTTTTCGAAACCAATTCTACCAAAAAATAGGGTGGTTTTTCCTTTCCTTACAGTTTTAGATTCAGCTCATTTAATTTCGCTGTGATGTCCACCATAAAGTAAAATTTTTGCAACTATTTGTCGTTCTCTAATTCAGGGTGATTAATGCCTTTTTTTATTTAGGAATATATTTATTTCATTCAAGCCCAAAGCAAAATGTTTCAACTTTTTTCTTTTGGAAACCATCTCACTTTATTGTGAAGGAAGTCGGAATACTAAGTCTCCATTTCGCTTATGATATCTTTTAACTGACGATGGTCGAATGTTTTTGACAAAATGCTGTTATAACGTTCTTGAATACCAAACGCATGACCTCAACTATTTCTGCCGGAAAAGTTTGAGCACAAAATGCTTTCTGGTGTATTATGCAGGGAAACGTAAGAATTTCGTGGCTTATTTTGCTCTGAAGAACTGTTGCCCCTTTATATTTTCCTGTCATACTTCTGACTCTATCAGTTGCTATTGAAAAGATTTCATTTAAATCCATCTTATTGCCATTGCATGGCATTCGCTATACCTTCTCTTTTAGTTTGCCCTGAGAGCGGTAGCAATTCTAGAATTTCTTTTGGGCCTTGGGAAGACAAAAAAACAACTCGTGCCGTGTCTTTTATGTCGCAAGGCTCATCTACAACAAAAGATAAGGCAGAAGAAAATTTAATATTTTCCACGCACAAATATATTAAATTTGAAGACATTTTAGTTATTCTATCTTGTACTGTTTTAGCGGATAGTGGCAAATCTTTGATTTTTTCAAGATTTCTGGTTTGTGTTTGAAATTCCGAAACAGTTCTTCAGATGCACGTAGGAACCAATCTTTGACATACTCACCATGTGTGAAAGGTTTGCCTTTTTCTTTTTAAATTTCTAGTGATACCGTGAAGCTTGCCAGATTACTATTACTTGTAGATTGCTTCCAGTTACTTAACATGGAACTTGAACTTGATTGCTGTTTTTGTTTTTAGAGCTCATCGTCAGCGTTTTTTCGTTCTTCACCGGCTGGATATTTACTATAAAACTGAACACATTTTTTAGTAAAGTGTCTCTAAATTTGGTTTCTTATTGTATGCGAGTTTTTCTTTCCAAAGGAGACAAGTCGGAACGTCATTTGAGTTGCAAATGAAAGCGAATGACACCGTCCTATGCCGAATGAATTCTCGATGTTGTTCTTCTCTCTCTCTCCTTTGTTAATGCTATGCTTGCGGTGAAGCTGTTATAAAGAATTTTTTAAATTATTATTTAACTATACAAAACACACACACAGCAGGAGAAGCTGAGCATAATGAAATATTATTTATCGAAAAACATTTTACAACGATACATCCCAATTAAAAATACTCTTACCTAAATAAAATAATTCTCTAATGATTTATTTATTGAAATAAATAATTTATACACGGAGTGGTTTGTCTCATTCTCATTGATTGACTATAAGTACATAGTTTCTTCACATATATGGTCGCCTTCTGTGTGCAGTGATTACCGACTGGCACGAACGGACTTGTCAGAACATACTTATCACTGCGCAGTCAGCACATTTTTTTCCCCTTTAATTTTGTCGAACAGTAAAATTAAGAAGTTAATGGTCCTACTTCCCAGAAACTAAACGAGGTACAAGAAAGGTCAGTTATAAAGCAGTTGCCATATAGTATCAAACACATTTCATAGAGATAAAAAAGAAAATGTCACGCAATATGTCTTAAAGTAGTCAGTATTCTTCATCAACAAAATACTTGTGCTCAAGCGGTAATGCGCGTTCCTACCTTGTGAGAGGACCTAAGAACTAGTGAGAAGCTCAAGAACAACACTTAAAGCTTGAATTAGAGGGACAAATAAAAATAAAGCAGTACCCACAACTACAAATTGAATCTTTGAGTGCTACGTGAGACAAACTCGATTTGCCATGCATATAAATATGCATCAAAATACAAATGAAAAAAAATAAAGTCAGGTCCTTAGGTGTCAGTTCTGAAGACGTTTTCTGATATAAAAAAGTACTATGATTTTTACTGTTTACAATGAACGAGGGTTTAAGAACTACATTCTGTATCGTAAATGTTTTTGTAAGACCTCGTTCATATTGTAAGAACATCCTTAGAAAGACCTATTGCTTGATCAACAAAATGTGACCCCGCAGACCAGAAGTGCAGCCAAAGGAGATTGTAGCACGTGTCTTCAATAATTCTTAATATAAGAGGTAAATGCCGAGTGTGACCTGGTGAAAGGCCATTTATATGGCAAATTCTGCAACCAACAGGTGCTCATCTGTACCCTAGTAGCAGAGGCTTATTGGTATTACACTGGCCATTCACCGGTTCCATTGGCAACTCACTTTTCACCAAATTTTCTCATCGGTCCGAGCCCGGTATCTTATACATGAAACGGTCACCGTTTTTCCTACCGTACATTGTGCTCGACATCGTCATCGGCTGCTGATGCAGTGGCCACTAAGCGGTAGCCGTAGTATTTACCAAAGAGATTGAAACGAATCACGAGTACAATAAGTTAAAATTCTACGCATGCGCGGTCGCCATATTTGAAATTCAATGTGTTTACCAATTTTTTTTCTACTACTTGTACTATATAGTTATACTTCTTTACCAATTTTTTTTTCTACTACTTGTACTATATAGTCTACTTATATAGTTATACTTCGTTCTGGAATTAGCTATTTTTTATTATATCATTTTTAGCAAGCATTTATAACAGAATATTTTGGTAAGTACTATCAATTCTTTTAAATAAATAACAAGTACATATCGACTTATATTTATTTTGTACTGGTAAAATGTAAGTCCGAATAAGAATTACAAGCAATATGTTTGAAATAATATTAATTTTATTGTGTACATTAGTCTGTTTATTGTTTTTAGTTTATAAATATGCATAATAATAATAATAATATATAGTAATTAAAAACCAATAATGAAAATTACATGGACCCAGATCAACAATGTAGTGCCACAGTTAAAGATTTCAAAATACTTAACTCTTTATATTATGAGTCAAATATCTTAAGCAATTCAGTACCTAAAGAGAAATTAAAACAATGTTTTTTGAAACATAATTTAATTTGGGTTGCTATAAATGGCATATTAAATGTACTTAAACCTTATCATACAAAATTGCCAGCTAGAACATTACTCAGTACACCTACTTATGTTTCTGTATCTAAAATTCAAGAAAGTGAATATATCCATTTCTCTTTAAAAAACACTATTAAGCAAAAACTCTAGTATGGATTGAAAACTAAAACAGTCTACTATAAGCATAAATTTACATATTGATAGATTTCCTTTGTATAACAGTTCATATAAATTTTGGCCAATTTTAGGTGGCATTAGAAAGATAATAGATACACCTTTTCTCATTGGTATTTATTTGTTGAAAAGAAACCTGATATCAATGAATTTCTGTAAGATTTAGTTAAAGATTTAAAAATTGTTATGCTGGTCTTGCAATATTGGGTAAAAACTTTTCAATTTTTGTTAATGCAGTAATTTGTGATATCCATCAAGAGCTTTTGTTACTTGTACTAAATTGTTGACTGGTTACTATGGTTATGATACATGGTAGGTGACGAAAAGGTAAATGGTATCGATAGATGACTTATCCAGAAATTAATGCTTCTTTGAGAAATGATGGTGAAAAAAAACAGCCATTTAAAACACATTGATCTTTGGAAAGCTACTGAATGGCGATAATTTTTTCTCTATACAGAACCAGTTCTATTGAAAAATATGTTATCTGAGAAATATTACAACTGTTTCCTCTTGTTACATTTTTCAATATGAATACTGGTCATTGAAAAATCTCTTGCAAAATATTTTGAATATGGTGGCTCTTTGCTTAGAGTCTGTTGAGAAGTGTACAATTTTGTATGGCAAAGAATTTATCACATACAGTATCCATGCACTATCACATCTTATTGAAAATGTAAAAAGGCATGGCCACCTAGATAATTTTAGTGTTTTCCAGTTTGAAAATTATTTAGGAAAGCTGAAAAAACTTATTAGATCTTCAATCTACCCCTTTGGCAAGTGTATTTAAGATACAAAGAATTAAATGCTGTGCAATTAACAGATATTTCAGAAAATTTTGAAATTATAGAATCAATCTCTTAGGCAATCATCATTAATGTTAAGACTTAGTATAGCTGGGTAGCACTATTTAAAATTAGAACTATTTCACACTTAAAGGTTCAAACAATTGTCATGATGTGACATTAAGACTCATGATATAATCTTAAGTGAAAATAAATCATTTATGTTACTTGGTAGGTCTTTTAAAGTCTCAAAAGAATTTCATGTGAGTCTACTAATATTCAAATATTTTTGGTATCCAAATTTTCCGAATATAAATTATGGTCTTTCACTAACATAATGTGTAAAGGTATACTTTTGCCATATAAAGAAAATTTTTTGTGTTTCCCATATTTTATATGTTAAACTATATTTCCCATATTTAATCGTGTTCATGTAATAACTAATTTTGATAAAATAATTTTCATGATTTATTACATGATAAAATTAATAAGAATTTTAAAGTCCTATTTGTAATTAGATTGTTTAATTTCCAGCATACAGTTTGCATATTAATATTTGTATTAAATGTATAACCAAGATATTTAGTCCAAGTCAAATAAAGGTGGGTTGCTTACTGTGTATGAATTTTTCCTTTACAAACTATTGAAGGTTTGGAGTCTTTTAATGTTTATTTAGTTGATTTTTTTGAACTTGAAGATTGAACTTGTTTGAAGAGAATTTTAAAAATCTGTTGCATAATGTTTAATATATGACAAAAAAATTAGTGATATATGTAGTAATTATCCAAAAAGAAAATGAGTTTCATTGTTCTCCTTGTTAGTCAATGATAAATATTGTGGCATAAATAAAACAATATATTAAGTTATGATAGAGAGATTGTTTGTATAATATATAAATATTTATATTACACATATTAATACAAGGAAAAATAATCAAACCGCTTTAGTGTAAATGTATACAATATGCAAATTGTATGTTTGAAATTTAAAGATATATGATATGTGTTTATATATTTTTTGCAACAAAAATTATGTTTAAAATTTTTACTGTAAAAATTATTTAAAAAGAAATAATTCCAGAGACCTGGTTTGGGTTTCATCTTTCTTGGAATTTTTCCTCTGACATAATGTAAATTTCAAAGTAATTCAAGCAATCTGAATGGTATATAAAAAAACAAAGTTTATAAATAAAAATATTTAATTGATAGGTGAAAAAGCAGTAACATGGTTAGTTGGGTTGAGGAACTAAAACTTATGTTGAAGTTTATATTTCTAATATTTTGTTACTATTTTCAGCTGACTTTTGACTAATAAAGGTGGTACAAGCTCAAGTGATGTTTCCACCTTCCAGAATGTTATAAATTTGATAACAGGTTAGTATTTTATATTTAAACTATTTAAGTTTTACTGCTTATAGAAATTTTAAAAGTAATATAGTGCAATATGAAAACATCATTAAATTCAAATGTAACAGTTTATTTATAATAATTGAATTTAATCTAAATATTTCAGAATCATAACCATTGTACTAATGATAAGAATACAATATTTTATAACTTCCAGTTTTAATCTTTAATTACATTTTTTTTTTTCAGTTTATGTCGTGTTTGTTACTTAGAGTTAGGGAAAATGAATATTTACTATTTTTTGTTTATGCTTTGCTTATGTAATTTTTAAAATGCTAAGTTTATCATTAGATCAAAAGAATGATTGGAGTATATGGATTAACTTTACATCTTATCTTTCTTAGTTTAAACTTTGATTTTAATAATATTTTAACTTTATATTTATTTTTCATTACATTCCATGTAAAGTTTAAAGTTGTTTTTTACAGAAAATTTAATATTAATAATATCAATTATAAAAATGTTTGAAATGTTGACCTTACTTTGTTTCTTAATATTACATTATTTATTTGTTTTTAGCTTCTACTCGCCATCATGATAACCATGTTACAGATGTTGATGTACAGCAATACTTTAAAAAATGGCTGTGTGTACCTGACAGAGGTGGGAAATGTTTAAGAAGAGCCTTAAAAAAAAAAAAAGCCCAGTCTAATGTATAAATAAATATAACCTAATGTGTGTGCAATAATATGTCTGATATATAAAAAATAAAAATAATAAACCCTTATCTTTTGTGAACATTTTATTTTTGTGATTAAGTTTGTAAATATAGAAGTTGAGAGTGTAATAAATATTAAAATAAAAAGTGCAAAAACGCACACAAATAGGAATATATATATATATACACATTTATCTGAGAATATAACTGAATTTCTAATCTTATTACAATAAAAAATTTATACTTATTACTAAAAAATTTATCTCATTTTTTTATCACCCTTAACTCTGTAAATTTCAAGAATATTCATGTTTAAGTGAACTTTTCTGCTATTTATATAAAATTAAAGAATATCAAAAATGAATTCAACTAATACCGTAGATATAAAGTAGTCTCTGTTCTAAATTAAAACATAATCAATGTATTTTAAATCTATCAAAGCCTGTAGTTTAAAAATGTTCTATGATATTTTTCTGTGTATCAAATATATTGGAAGAATTAAATGAATAACTTATGATTTTAATCTCCATTTTCAAAACTAAATTTCTAAATGAATTTCATGAGGACTTAGTAAAATATAAATCTTATAAAAGCAATATAAATAATAAATTTTTTCAGACTTATACAATTAAATTTCAATTGGAAATTTAAAAAAAAAAAAAAAAAAAAAAAAAAAAAAAAATGGAAAATCTCTATCTGCTGAATTTAATTTTATTTTTCTGAAATAGGAAATTACTTTAGGGGGGGGGAAACTTGATGAATATGATCTCTAGGAAAATTTATTGAATATCATTAAAAAAAAAAAAGTTCTAAAACTGAAGTTATATGTTGAATCTGCCAACTTTGTGACATTCAATAAGTTATTGAAAACATTGGAATGTGTCCAAGAGTGAAAAAATATTAGATCTGCAAAATACATTTAAATTTCATTTATAAATATACTATCCAATTTTTTTTTAAAGTATGTCTTTCAACACAAATATTTTCTATATGAAAAAATGTATAAATAAAATTTATTTTCCTTGGTTTTGTGTGTCAAGCTTATAAATCAAAAATACATTATCGTTAAAAAGTTTATTAAACGATAGTGTATTTTTGATATATAAAAGCAAAACAACAGCTTTGCTATCCGAGTAGAATATAAAAATGCATGGCATAGTATCATCGCAACACTCACTGCCTTTTCATCGAACCCAACGTAACTCATCGGCCCATTTGCCATAAACTCATCGCACCGGTCACTTCAATTCACTGGGGAGTGATACCGCCGCCGCTCCCCGATAGAGGTGACAAATAGTGCACTGTTCCATGCACTATTGCCGCGCAGGGCCCGGTGAGTATTCATCATCCTGAGGCGTTTGCCCAATGACCGCCCACCGTTGAATTGCTACTAGGGTATGATTCAACGAATTTTTTAGCACTACTGGGGACACTCGGGAGTATTACGACTAGTGTAACTTCGTAATTAATCAATTAGAGGTCCAACCAACGTTTTTTGCCCATTTTCTTTGGATGGATTTGACATTTAGACACATACAAGGATATAGAATTGGTAAAACAGTCACTACTAGCTGTTGGAATATCCTGTATGTGGTCTATAATTTCGTCAAATGTTGTAGTCCAAGTTTATGCTACCTTTTCAAGGGCGTCCTTTTCGATCCCGTGTTTAAAAGAGGTATGTTTAAGGGTGCTCAATACTTAGTGTACACATATTGATATGAGACAACACAAACACAGTTGTTACTATCCTACCGTAGAGTGCACATATAACATTGTAAGGGATTTTTAGTATCCTCTGCATTTTTAGAGGACTTCTTAGATAATGCGCCATATTCACGCGTCGTAAATGATAAAATCTGGATCACTCCCAATCCATTTCGGCCGACATAGTTGCAGAAGGCAGAAGTCCAAAAACAATCTTCCTTTGTTGATTAATGGTTGAGATCGAAAACTGGACCTTTCGTTTGAAGAGTACTATCCTACCTCTAAGCCACGGTGAGTCTTAATCGATATGTTGGACAACATGCATTTTCGCTACCTCGGGATGTTTTGTTCCAACATAATGATATCGCACCACTCAAGCATTCAGCTTTATCTCGCTCAGGCACTCGGACGATGCTTTATTGACCTATTAAATATCCATTAGATCTGCCATACTTTATTCTAGTTAATTTCTATCAGTATAAGGCCTTTCAACAATTTTAATAGTTCCACGATGTTTGTGTTGACATGTTTCCTATGTACAAACATGTCATCTGACACAGCTGAGAAATATGGAGCTTGTGAATCATTCAAGAGTTCAGATGGTGACTGAAGGAGTAAAACTTCCCAACGTTCTATTTTGAATTGGTAATCCAATAATAATAAATCCGTGTGCATAGGTTCGGGTGAAATAATTGCGAAGAAAATTACAGATGCTAATTTTAATTTATTTTTTTAGAGCATCACAACACAAAACAAGCATTTGAAATCAACCACATGGCTTGAGAAGCCGATAGATATATTTTTGAGACTGGCGTCTCTTACACACATAATTAACTAATGAAGCTGGGCTAAAGTAGCCCAAACAATTAGCTATTCTTAAATAATGAGAGACGTCTCCAATAATTTATCCCTTATATAAGATGGCTTAAGAAGCCTAAACAATTAGTGTATTATGAGACTGACATCTCCAAATCATAACGATCCTAATGGCTTAGGACACCCCAAAAACAGAAGTTCCAAGTTACAGAGACATGTACTCTCTGTTTCATACCCCTCTGTGTAATCATTCCGCCAACCTTTTCTTTTGGTCTTGAAGAGGAGGGGAGGAAGGTGTGGCCGGGTGTTGTGTCTAAGTGCTTTCGATTCTCACACGTCCCCCCAAAGGAAGCACATTCGTCGCCAAGGGACAATGTTGCTGCACTTGAAAGAACAAGAAGGAAAAAAAAACGAAAAAAAAAGAAAGAAAAACCACCAAAAAATACAG
This sequence comes from Latrodectus geometricus, assembly GCA_026290005.1. Classification (NCBI taxonomy): domain Eukaryota; kingdom Metazoa; phylum Arthropoda; class Arachnida; order Araneae; family Theridiidae; genus Latrodectus; species Latrodectus geometricus. The sequence continues at coordinate 1,580,995 of JAPDSC010020712.1, read as the reverse complement.
GTGGGACCATAGTATAGGTACGAGCTCAAATTTGCATAACTCCCCAATGAAACACAATTATAATTCAACAACATATGAGCAATAGCATATTATTTACATACATTATGATATTCAAATACACCAACACATACTTAAATAAAAGTAATGATTCTAAAAATACAACACATGCATACACAAAAATAACCTAATAAAATGCCCTATCTAAAAAAAATGTCATATTATTCCATAGCTAGCCTGGATAATGCATCTGCGTTTGTGTCCCTCGATCCCTCACGATAGGTTACAGTCATATTGTACCTCTGTAAAGCCAGAGCCCATCTGTATAGCTTAGCTCCATGAGGTGCACAATTAGTGAGGTAATCAAGAGGATTATGGTCAGAAATGATTTGCACTTGGGCGCCGAACACCCAGGTATCAAACTTTTTTAAAGCCTCTAGAACACAAAAAGCTTCCCGCTCAATTGTAGACCACTTTGTTTGGCATGGAGTAAGTTTCTTACTGAAAAAGGCAATAGGCACATTTTTACCCAGATCGTCATTTTGTACCAAGCAAGCACCAATGGCTGTTGTAGGAGCATCAGTGTAGAGTTGAAAGGGCCGATTCATATCCGGAGTGTGAAGACTTGGCATTTTTAATAGTTCATTTTTAAGATTTAAAAATGCATCTTCAGACGTCATATCCAAGGGATAGAGTTGGGAATGCTTCTTTTAGTTAAGTTGGTTAGAGGTAACACTATCTTTGAAAAATTCGGGTTACTACTCTATAATAACTGGCAAGAACTAATAAGCTACGAACTTCTTTTTTCGTGATAGGTCTTGCTAGTTTTTGCAAGGCCTCTACTTTTTAAGGATCTGGAGCATGCTTTCCGGATCCTATCACATGCCCTAAAAATTTCAAACTTGTATTTCCAAAATCACATTTTTCTAGATTCACAGAAAGACCAACATCTCTCAAGTGTTTGAAAAACTTTATTAATGTGATTTAAATGTTCATTCCATGTTTTTAGAAAATATAGCCACGTCGTCAATATAAGAACGGCAATAATCTTTATGAGGTCTAAGGATCTTGTCCATAGATTTCTGAAAGGTGCTTTCTGCGTTTTTCATACCAAATGGTAATATCTTCCATTGGTGATGCCCAGAATGCGTAACGAAGGCAGTGTATGGTTTTGCTTCTTCCTTCATAGGAATCTGCCAGTAGCCTTTAGTCAAATCAAGCACTGAGATGAAATTAGCACTACCAACCTCAAATAGCAGTTCCTTAGCAATTTTCATTGGATATGCATCCGGAACAGTAAAGCTATTCAAAATTCGATAGTCAATACAAAGTCTAACACTTCCATCCTTTTTTGCAATACAGACCACAGGGTGGGCCCAATCACTTTCACTTGGTTCAATTAAATTCAAATCGAGCAACTCGTGGATTTGGCGATCTACTTCTTTACGGATCTACTTCTTACGCTATTGGAACACGATATGGTCTTAATTTCTTTGGAGCACATTCTTCAGTGACATGCACAGAATGTCCTTCAACACGTGCTTGACAGGGTTTTGTGCTAAACACATCCGTATATTCTTTCAAAATTTCGAATAGTTGTTCTCTTTGTAAATTTTTTAAGTATCCCTTAGCCCTGTAAAGTTTGGTTTTTATATCTGTGACCGACCTGTTAATTAAATCAGTTGGTGCATTATGTAAGTCTCCAAAGTCTTCATCTTGCTCAAATATTACGCCAACATTGTTAATTCTGGTAACATATGGTCGAAGTTTGTTTATATGTAGTTCTCTGCAACTTCGATCTTCTAGTTCAACTTTAGCTGAATTTGGACGCGTCATTTCGATTATTGTAGCTATTCCTATCCATGTATTCAGCAGCTTATGTGATGCTGATGGTAATAGAAGAAGCACTTTATCTCCAACCATGAAAGATTTCTGTCTAGCTCTCAAATTGTACTGAAAAGTATATCTTTCTTGTGATTTCTCGGAATTTTCAGCAGCTAGGTCATGGGCTTTCCTCAATTTTTCCATCAAGTCTTTCAAGTAATCTTCAGCAGAACGAGAAGCAGTTAAAGGAATCTGCCGCTCTCCTGTCCATATTTCTTTTAAAAGTGACAACGGTCCAGGTGGGACACGTCCATATACCAATTGGAAAGGTAATATTCCTGTAGCGGAGTGTGGAACTTCTCTGTAAGCAAATAACAGGTATGGAAGATGCAAGTCCCAGTTGGATCCATTTTCCTGGATATTTTTATTACGCATATCTTTAAGAGTCTTATTTCATCGTTCCACGGTGCCCATGCTCTCAGGATGACATGACGTGGAAAATCTTGGGGACACTCCTAACTTACTCAAAAATGATTCAGTTAGCTTGTCTGTAAAGTTTGTTCCTTGATCAGAACATATCATCTTGGGGAATCCAGTTTGTGTAAAAATTCTCATAAGAACACTGCAAGAAGTCTTTGCACTAATATTTTTCGTAGGAATGGCTTCTGCCCATCTAGTGCATAAATCTATAGCACAAATGATGTATCTGTGTCCTTGGTGAGATGGAGGCTCCAATGGACCGATACAGTCGACACTCCAAACCTCAAAGGGAGTTTCGGGCCTCACTATAGGCTGAATAGGAATTCTGTCTCTATACGTAACACCTTTTCGGAGCTGACCAACTTTGTAACTCTGACAAAATGGTTTTACATCTTGTTTAATTGTGGGCCAGAAAAAGGAATATTTGATCCTTTGTTTTGTTTTCTGTTCTCCTAAATGACCAGCCAACGGAATATCATGAGCTATCTTCATAGTTTCTTCCCTTTTACAGCGAGGAAGAACTATTTGCTTAACAATCTCTCCACATATTCTTTCCGAATGAATCACGAGATCACCACTTAATTCGTGAGAAGACAGGTTCTTCTTGGCTAAATCCCAAACAGAAGATGTAGATTCATCAGTTCTTTGAAACTCAATGAACTCTTTCTTCATATCTCGGGCGTTTGATTCTTGAATATTGCCTTGGGTTAAAGCTAAAGTAGCTAAAGTCTCTTCATTATCTTCAGTTGACTTTTCTTCATCTACGATATTTCCACAATTTCCAGTAGGTCCTTCAATAACATTTTCGTTTAATTTATCTTCTGACACACTATAAATCTGAATGTTCTCTTTTACAACCTCATACGCTGTGGTAATGATCAATAGTTCATTAACAAGCTTATTTTAAATAGCACATGTTATTGGCACTACTCCATGGAGTCCATCATCTAACCTCATGTTGAATATTCTTAAGGGTGTTACTTTCCTTTCTCCGAATGCCGATTCAATTTCAATTTTCCCTTCACCTTCAGAGTAGATGTGTTCAACTAGATCACCCCGTACTACTGATATTTGGGCACCTGAATCTAGAATACCTCTCAAAAGTTTTTCTCCACATCTGATGTTTATTATTTTAAGCTCGTCCACGTTCCTTTTCGTTTCAACAGATACAGACCTAGAAGTAGTTATTTTAGCAGTTGCGGTGAAACACTTCTTCTCGGAAGTTGGCAACAGCAGCTAGAAAAACTTTCTATCTGAAGATTGGCAACACCAATCTCATCGGAAATATAGCGCACGACGAACAACAGAGCAGTTCACGTTTTCCCGGACGATGTGAGCGGATGAGTTCACAAACTAGTTCTCTCTCAGAGATTTTGTATTCGCGACGTTTTGGCATTTCTTGAAAATGTAGTAATAAAATTTAGTTTAGTTTCAATATATGGTGTGCATTGATATTATTTAATAAACGATACACATGCACCCATACAGTTAAAACAACTGGCTCTGAATTACTGTTTGAATTTTGCCACCCTGACAAAGTTAGTTTGAATTGTCTGATTAGAATTCTTCTTCGGAGAATTCTTGTTAAAACAAAAACGGTATGTATGACCTTTTAAACCACATGAGTAGCAAGTGGGTTTATAGCCTTGACGCTGCGAATCTGATTTTCCATAATACTTTTGAGATTTCCGACTGTTGAACTGGTCTGTATGTGACTTATTCTTAGAAATTTTATTTGTGTGGGAATTGAATGGTTGACATCTCTCAAACCTTTCTTTAGAAACAGATACAATCTTTTTCCTATCAGCTCGTACGCTTTCATATGAATCGAGCTTCTCAGCTAATTGAGAAGGGGTTGTCATTTCGGTCCATTCGTCCACAAAATGTTCTCTGACTTCAGCGGGTGCTCTCTTTTTAACTTGATCTGTTATCATTAAATCCTTCAAACCTTCAAAATCGTTGATTCCTAATCCTTCCAACCATTCTTGAAAATAGTTTGAAATGTCAAAAGTAAAGTCGTTCCATGATTTATCAGGAGCCTTTTGATGCATTACAAACTTTTTACGAAAACTTTCTGGATTCAACTTGAATCTCCTTAATAAAATATTCTTTATGTATGCATAATCTTCAAAAATCTCTTCGGGTTCTCTCGCAATAAGCTGCACAATATCAGATGGTATTGAAGTTAAAAGACTTGATACCCAATCCTTATGATTAACTCCTATTCTCTTCGCTTGTCTTTCAAAAAGAGATAAATAAATCACTATGTCATCTGTCCTCAGATCTAATTTTGGCATCAATTTGACTAATTCGTGGCACGGTGCAAAATTATTCTCTAAAGAATGAGAAAAATTGTTCTCTTTCCGTATTTGATTCTTAATTTTTCGAGTTCGAACTCCATTTGTCTCTCTTTCGCTTTAGACTCTAACTCCATTTGCTTCTTCCTGGCTTTAGAATCTATTTGCTCTTTTTCTTTCCTATCGTTAATAATGGTCACAAGGAACACTCTAACCAACTTTTCTTCATAAGCTTTACTTCTTGTGATCAGATTTTTAAGTTCAAATATTTTCATAGTGGGAGTTGGACATTTGCCTAGCTCTTCCGCCAAACAGCCTTTTGAGCCCTCAATAAAAATGCCATGCTTCTTTCTAGCCCTCAATAAAAATGCCATGCTAGCCTACTTGAACAATTCTATATTCGAAATGTATATTTAAAATGAGCTTAAAATATTGTCACTCACTTTTATACTTCTCTATTAAAATGGTGAATACACAGAAAAATGGATATAATTTATTATAATTCTTAAGCTATATATATATAATTGGAATTGTATATAAGATAAATAACCAATCATTACTAAGTTTAAACTTTGTAATAAGAAGCAAAACATAATCTCATTTCAAATTAAATTCTTAACACATATCTAAGAACTTTAAATAAAAATATATGAACTTACAATTTAATTCACTTTCGATTCAATTTTGTAAATGAAATTCAATATCAAAAATATAATAAAAATATAAAAATTAATCGGCATACACTTTCTTCTTAACTCTTAATTCAAACATAATAAACTTTATATTCAAGTATATTAATATGTTATAAAAAAAATTAAAATACAATGAACCAACATAAAAACTCAAGAACAATGAAATATGTTTTTAAATTACATAAAAACAGCTTAATTGCATAATGAATAAAATTTCTTTCGTTTTTAAGGAAGCATATATCTAATCTCAATATCAATTAGTAAAAACATTTAGAATAAAACTTGTTTGATCAATAATAAACATTTCTCTGATTATAAAAAAAAACAAACAATAAAAATTCAAAAATATCATTTTACAATACGTCTTAATAATCATCAAAATTCAAAATTAAGTATTTACAATACAAAATATTTTGACTGGGAAATTTCGTTGAATAAAATATTATTAATTCAAAATGTTATCAACAGCCCAATATGTTTAATGAAACAATCACATCATTATTCATTCTTCTTATAATTAACTGAAATATTGAATTAATATTTTTTCTTACACTTTTGATTTTCTAGTTTTATTTTGAAGAAAATATGTAGTAATCATCAAAATCCAATTTAATGAATATTACTTTCGATTTTCAGTTTCCACAAACAATACAACATTTATTAGGACAACAAATAATAATAAAATGAATGAAAATATTTTCTTAAGATGGTTATCATTTTTAAATTCTTATTAGAAATTATTTTTATTAAATTCTTGTTGAATGCAATTGTTTTAACAAATGAATAATAAACAACAATTTAAGATTTAGCGGAAATACTAACAACAAAAATCAGTCCAAAGTCAATTACCATTGTAACTTTACTACATATCAAAACTCTTTGGATATGAAGACATTAACAAAAATCATCAACAAAATTTAATGACACTAAAACGATATAAAAATTACAATACACTTATCTAATTATTACTTTTGATAATTTGTACACGATAAAACATTTAACATCATTTAACAAATATATGGGGAGCATGCACATCCTGTCGACTGCACCAGTAAAACTTCCCAACGTTATATTTTGAATTGGTAATCCGATAATAATAAATCAGCGTGCATAGGTTCAGGTGAAATAATTGCGAAGAAAATTACAGATGCTAATTTTAATTAATTTTTTTAGAGCATCACAACACAAAACAAGCATTTGAAATCAACCACATGACTTGAGAAGCCGATAGATATATTTTTGAGACTGGCGTCTCTTACACACATAATTAACTAATGAAGCTGGGCTAAAGTAGCCCAAACAATTAACTATTCTTAAATAATGAGACTAATAATCTTAAACTCATTTATAAATTATGATTTAAATTCAAAACTGAAATTTGGTATTTGCTCCAAAAAACTAATACTTTTATAATTATTAGAAAATGGGCTATATCTGCCTTTTCTCTTACATAATTCATTTTTATAAAAAATTTTCTATGTAAATTATAGGATTTTAAAGTTTTTTCCATAGGAATATAATATTATTTAATGTTGATATTTGAAGTATATTTAATTTCCTTAGGTTTGAAATTCATTGTAAAAAATGAAAACGGAAAACTATAAAAGAACCAAAGTTTAAACAAATTAATTCACACTTAAAAATACATTCGAGTATATAACAAATTATTTAAATTCATAGAGACTGAATTTTTTCGATCCATTCATATAATTTGAGAGAACTCTAAAAAGGAATATTTGATAAGTATTAAGCTTCTATCAGTGTAGTGGTTTCTACACTGCTCAAAACAATTAAAGGATATTGCGGTTTAAGGTGGATCTCGTGGCTGGGAAATATTTTAACTGATTGATACATGGTCGACAGACGTAGTAGGTTATATGAGAATAAATTACACATGTTTGGCAGAAAAAATGCCTTTTATTGCTCATTTGTGTACAAAAGAAAAAAAAAACACAATTTGTGCATATGAGAGAAAAGGAATAAGAAGAGGTGTTTTATTCAAAGGAAATCATTTACAGTAGGGGGTATGGTTTCCACTGACGACCAGCAACGTTAAACACCTTTGAAGCATGGAGTCAATGAAGCTATTATTCACGAGTTGGGGTATTCTGTCCCACTTTTTCAGAACAACTCTTTCCAGTTCTTGGAGAGTTTGTGGTGGCCAGCAACTCGTCTTTCTAGAGTGTCCCAAAGGTGCTCTGTTGGATTCATATAAGAAGAACACGCTGGTCATTCCATTCGTACGATTCCTTCCACGAAAAGGAAATCCTCCACCAGGTTAGCACGATGTGGTCTGCAGTTATCGCCCATTAAAATGAAATCATCTCCGATTGCTGCAGCGTAAGGGACTACAATAGGTCTGAGTTCTTTGTTCTAGAAACAAGAAGAGTTACAGTACGGAAGGTACGACGTTTAAATTATTGGTGCATAAATAACTTTACATTGTCTTTCAGTTTGTGATAATTATGGTGTAATTTAGATATAAAGACGCTGTTTAAAGTTTTTTTTGATGAAAATTTTGAAGGGTTTTTTTTTTTTTTTTTTTTTTTTTTTAAATTTAAGTCGAATTTTTTATTTTTAGATAGCCAAAGACTAAAATTCTGAGACTCAGTTTCATTCCATTCCGTGTAACCATTCTCAATTCAATCCCGGACAAACAGAATTAAGATTTTATTCACATAAATATGCCGCAGTTTTTTTTTTTTTTTAATTTTGAGAAGTTATAATCATTGGTTGTTCTGACATAAGGTAATAAAACACCAGTTTATGTTGTTAAATGCTTTTCTCTCAAGTGCAGCTTCTAAATCATTGATTGTTAATTTTTCTTTCTTTTTCTTTTTTTTTTTTTTCATTATTAAAAGAACTGGTATTCTAGCACTTTCGAAAGAGGTGATACTGGATATCTTTAGTACAGTACTAAGAACACCAATATTAGCTATTAATTTTGATATATTTCAGTCTGTCAATTTTATCTTATTTTATTAAAAATAATTAATTTACTGTTACATATATTTTGGTAAAATTGAATAGAATTTGATTCATTAAAGCATAGAAATTTACAAATGTAATGTTAAAAATTTTTTGCACCTAAAAATTGTATTTTATAAAAAAGTGCAAAGAATTAATTTATTAGTAATGAGTGACAAGGATGTTTGTTTCAAGTATATAGGGTGCATTATTTGCTATTATAATATAAATAATTTTGAAGTTTTTACGTAATTTTAACTGCAAGTGTGAGTTAGTTTATTCATTCGTATATTTGTCTGTTTAAAGTTATTTTATTTGAAAAAATATTCGTTATTAAATACCAAAACATTTTTTTGTCACTAACTCGATTTCTACTTTCTAAATGAAGACATTTCTTATTTTGATTGAGAGTTTTAAATTATCTCCCGGGATATTGAAACAGTTTTGAAATAGGCTATTGACCCAATAAATTGGATGCTTCTTGTGACTAATTAAGATTACAAAATCGCACTACTTACTTGCTTTTGGTATCCATCCCATGATATATTATTCCACTTTCTACTGTTGTCTGAAAAAGGTGACATTGCCAAAAGAAATTTCAGTAAGTCGAAATTGAAATCACGAATGAGATAACAAATACTAAATTTAGAAGTTAATCATTTCTGTGAATTTTGGTTCTGAAAAGTTACTCTTATTTTGAAAATTGTGGCATTGGTGTGAGGAATAATCTTCACAACGGCTAGCTTTTTAAATATCCTTTTTTTATTACTTAACGACATCTATATTCCACAGAAAGAAAAACACACACTACACAATATAAAAAAAAAACATTAAATTAGAACAAAACAATTCTCGGAGACACTGGAGCAGCAGCAGTCTTCAGAAATATTTAATTAAGATTATTATCCATAAAATTACTTTTTTCTCTCTCTTTCTTTCTTTTTTTTAGTTCTTAAACAATTTATTAAGAATACCTAGAAAGTCTTTCAAATAGATTATCTAATTATTTTCATAGATCATAAACATAAATTATATATGATGTAACAGAATATTATATTATAACAAATACTCACTCTGAAAAATATAAATCATTTGATAATGTAATAAATAATAATGCTTATTTCTACAACAATAAGATCAATGCAAGAATCAAAAACAAATTTTAAATAACTTTCTTTTAAATAATGCACAGAAATGTTTTGCCTTAGTTAATTCATAACTTTTGTTTTCGATTTAAAATACTATGCCTATGAAAGTTTTAGAAGGGTATAGATTTATAGAATTGATAAAATTATGAAAAAAATATCATTTAATTTCAAAATAATCAAACAAAATTATGCGAATAATATTGTAAATCATACAATTAGCACATATAACTTTATTTATTGAATAAGTTTGAATTTTCTAGAGAAAAGTAGTTACTAAGTTTCAATTTTTTTAGAGAAAATATTATAACTATTTTCTCTAAAATGAAATACACGTTCATAGAGAAATAGGGTTCTCATTTAAGAATAGTCTACCTATGAAGAGAAAAAAAAGCCCTTCCAGCTTTTAGGAAAAAACCAAAAAACCAAAAAAAAAAAAAAAAAAAAAAAAAAAACCCACTTGAGAAGTAATAAAGCTGTTGCAGGTACAGAATCACATTTCTGAAAGAAAAAACAAAAGACGCTCGTAGCTACTCGGTGACGGTAGTCTGGTTGACTAACTTATTTTTGAACAATTTTACGTTTATATGATTTGATTTCACCTTCATTATTCAAATAAGTGATTAAATTATATAACTACTTAAACATATTAAGCTTATTACACGTTGATACAAAACAGTTGCAAATAAACCTTGAAATCGAAACGAATAGAACAAGACATGCAAATGAATCAAAATATATTATCTAAAGATATCCTGCTGCTCGAAATGATTATTTTTAAGCTTGGATAAGCCAAAATTAATAAATATCTAATTGTTTAATTAAACAATTATGAATTGAAACTCTGCGAGTTTGGGTAAACTCATTAATTCTGACGATTTAACAAAAAGTAAATCATCAAAAGAATACTTATCGTTTCTTCTAACTCGGCCGCACGTTATGGGGCCATTTTTCTTTCTGTGGCATGTGTGAGAAATAATCAACACATTGTTTAGCTTTTTAAATACCCTTTTATTATTATTATTTAGTTACATCTATATTCCACAGAGAGAAAAACACACACTACACAGTATAAAAAAGGATTACATTAGAACAAAACAATTCTTGGAGACACTGGAGTAGCAGCAGTCTCTAAGGTTAGAGCTTATCTAATAGTGTGTCAGTTCGTTTTTGACCGTTAGAGGGCGTTGTTCTGCTACAAAATTATGTTCCATGTAAAATATAGTATCTTTGAGGAAGATCGGAATTTTGTACATGTATTGTGCTGTTATATAATTCTTTATTCTGAAAAATCACTCTCAAATGAAAATTATGTTTCATGTAAAATATAATTGTTTGTATAAGATAGGATTTTTATACGTTTAATGTGCTTATATATGCTTCTCTTATTTCGTCCTAAAAATATACAGCAGGATAGTGGACATTGTCTAGTTAACATCGTATTGTTTTCTTTCACTGAATTCAGATACTTACAAAATTGTAATAAACTTTGGAAAATTTGTGTACATTTATTGAAATATAATGTAATTAATGTACAGTAATTCGTCTAGAAGGAATTATGATCTATATCTATCATATTAAAGTTTGGAGTAAAAAAAAAAATATTTTAGAAATAACAAAAAACTTGCATCTACCTGTACGTAGTAAAAGGAAAGAAATGATGAAATTTTAATTAAAGGGATAAAAAATTTTAAAAATTTGTAAATATTGTTGAAAAACACATTCATAATACTCGCATTAGAGATGCTTTATGGGTTATTGTTATTGATATGAGGTAAAAACCTTATGAAATAAGCTGAAACAGTGTTCGGTACACGATCAGAAAAAACTATTCTTTCACTCTTACCTTTCTTAAAAGTATATTTCATATTTACTAAATATGCTGTTCAGTACTTAATTTCTACTATTAGACTCTAGATCTATTCAGTGGAAGAGTAAGATGCTATACTGTATATACGTCGAAATAAATATTGGTCAGAGAAATAATAATATTTATTAGTTTGGGGAAAAAGAAATCCATTATTTTTTCGGTAGATGACTGTAGAAATCTATAGTTCATAAAGTATCAATCGAGCAATTTCAGATTTATGCTGATTGGAAAGGTGATATTTCGCACTTTTCATTTACAGTTTTCTTCAAGTTTCAGTTCAGCAAAATGTTTTACATTTTTTCTTTGTTCCATTCAGTTGTGAGTTACAGGGTGTTAAAATTGGAAGTCAGCAAAGAGGAAATTCTGTACATTTTAGTTTTTCTTTGATAAAGGCAAATATGCAAGCCAGGCTGCTGAAATTGGAAATGGTATTAATGGTCATGATTTGTAATAGCCTAGCTATTACTTGCAATTTTAGTTTCCTTGCGCATAGGTATTTTTCATATAAGATGCACCCCACACATGTATGCTTTTCATAAAAAAGGCCGATAAAATCACAGAAATGATTTAGGTGGACATGCATGTAAACAGTCTTAGAATCGCCCCTGAGCTAAAGATCAACTATGAAGCAGCTTACACCATTTTCACAAAGTGAATCCAAAATAAATAGTCTTGAAAATCACGTGAAAATGATGAATTTCTTTTTTTCTCCCCTAATATGTATATGTATTACCTATTCTAAATTCTGAGCAAAAATAGAACATTTGTACTTTTTGGATCACATTTATTTTAAACATTTTTATTTTATCCATAAAATTTTACTTTGAAGAAGATCTGAATTCTTCATTTGTACTATAAAGGCTTAAGATATGAGTGCAGAACTTCTACGTACTTAGAAATGTTTGTGTTCTCTACACAAACATTTCATTCTCATCACGATGACATCAAATCTCTAGCTTCAACACATAACCCCGCGTGCTTGGCACTTCAGGTAACATTCCTGAAGTCTACCAATAGTATTGCCAGGTGTGGGTTAAATTGCTTTAGAAGAGGTGGTGGTAGGAACAGTGCCTGGTGGTGTTTGTATATTAACATCCAATAACTACCCCAGCACTGTCCAACCATTAAACACTATTCTAAAGGCTGTAGAAGTGACAATTCACACAACATACTTGATTACAGTCTGTATAGTTTATATTTGCCACCACATGATGTCATCCGCCAAGAAGAAATCGATACATTAGTTGATCAGCTGCCTACACCATTTTTGTTAGTAAGTGACTTTAACGGAAGTAATTCTCTGTGGGGAAGTAGTGATACGAATTCTCGCGGTCGTCAGATAGAACAGTTTATTTCAGATAACAACTTCTGTCTGGTAAATACCGACGAGAAAACATATCGCCACATACCCACAAGAACATTCCATTCTCTCGATCTCGCCATCACTTCTGCCGTTGTTGAATTTAATACAGTAGAAGTCCGATAATCCGGCACGTTCGGGACCGGCTCGGTGCCGGACTACCGAAAATTCCGGTCTATCGGACGGTAGTTATAAGAACAATAGGTTTATAATTAAACTACAAATACAGTATGCAAATACATACAACAAAGTTTATTTTACATTTCATATAATGTATGTACACGTACTGTAAAACATATTTCACTTAGATTTAAAAAAGTCTGGAATATCTTTTTGTTTTCTTGACTTTTGGCGTTTAGTTTAAAATTTATTTCCGTTAATCTGCGCTTTAGGTCCCCTACTGTGCCAACTTGGCGATAAATGCACCAAGCATGGTAAACCGGACGTTTTATCCCTAATGAGCTCTTTATGGCAGCCTCCGGAGGAAATAATTTGTAGCGCTTATTCGCGCATGCTCATTAATTGCTTTCTCTTTCAGCATTTTCATTGGTAGTTAATCAGTTTCAGTTTGAATAATCGGTCATTTTCATTGGTTGCTAATTAGTTAAAAATCGTATTCCATTATCACCATGACAACAGCGATCTTGAAAACGCTCCAAGTACGGGACCCACAGCACACTTTCGCCAAGTTGGCAGAGCAGGGGACCTAAAGCGCATTTTCACCTTTATTTCTAATCATATGGAAATCAATAATTTCTGAAGCACTGTAGCTAGTACTAGTCTCAGCAAAAGAGATAAACTTATTTAGTGATGCTGCAACTTCTGCCCAGCTGATTTTTCCTTTTCTTCCGTTTCGGCATCTGAGTCACTTTATTTAGGCTTAGGTTTTGAAAACATGGTCCCTTTGTGTACAGTTAGAACGAAAATAACTTTTTTTTATAAACAGTATTAAAAGTTACGTTTACTATTGACTAGCCGGCAGCTAATTGTTTCCGAACAATACCGAGCGCTTCCGGATGATCTCTAACTACCCAGAAAACTTCCGAATAGCACTCGAGCGTTTTTATTTGCTTTACAGACATACTTTGGGAGAAAACCAAAATTTTTACAATTTTCCGGAGCGATGCCGGACTATCGGGCATTCCGGACTGTTGGATGCCGGATTAATGGACTTCTACTGTAGTGGGAAATGATCTGCATAACATCGATCATTTCCCTCTTGTCATCTCCCAGACTGGAGGTAGTAGTGTGCCGCAACGTGTACCTACTTACGTGTACAGTCGGGCAGATTGGCCTTTATTTACACAATTGGCAGTAGTTGATAATAAAATGGTCATGATTGAGAATATTGATTATGCTGTTCAAAAAGTCACTGAAACAATAATAAATGCAGCTGATGCAACAATACCCAAAAGTTCTTCTATATCACATAGGCGCTGCAAACCGTGGTGGAACAATGAATGTCAAAAAACTTATAAAAAACAAAGGAGTTCCAATTCGTTTCTATCAGGGACAAGCCTTACCCTACAACTGCGAATTTCGGATGTCAGAATTGAAGAAAGCATTACAGCAGACTAATAACACCAATCTTTTGTTCAATAGGATCTGGACTGAAAATGAATTTCCATCCCTTTGGAGAGAAGAAATTGTGATTCCAATCCTAAAGACTGGTAAAGTTCCTTCGAATCCTTTGAATTACCGACCGATAGCTCCGACGAGTTGCTTATGTAAGACTCTCGAAGGTATGGTCAATGCCCGACTCGTATATGTCTTAGAAAAGAAAAACTGTATCCATGTTATTAAAGTAGCTTCCGCAAAGGAAGATCCACTCTTGATAACATTACATACCTGGAAACGCAGATCCGCAATGCATTTTTGCGGAGGAACCATCTCGTTTCCATTTTCTTCGACATAGAGAAGGCTTATGACCGTACGTGACGGCATGGAATTCTCCGTAGGATTTATGATTTTGGCTTTCGGGGTAATCTGCCGATATTCCTCCTGAATTTTCTATGGTCCGGTATTTTTAAAATACGTATTGGATCAATTTTTTTCCAATACATTTAATCAATCTCAGGATGTACCTCAGGGTTCTATTTTATACTTTTTACGTCACACTTTTTAGTTTATTCATCAGTAGCATTCTTTAGCATCTACCTTCATCATTTCAAAGCACTTTGTTTGTTGATGATCTGCAAATATCATGTCAGAGGTCAAATATGCAATTAATTGAGAGGCAATTACAAACTGTTGTAAATAAATTAGCTGCATTGTGTGATGAAAATGGCCTTACTGTATCTCCTGGCAAGAGTAGCTGTGTCCACTTTTGCAGGAAGACAAGCCTGCACCATGATCCAGTGATTCACATTAACAATACACCAATACCTGTAGTCAATGAGGTAAAATTCCTGGGAGTGATTTTCGACCTAAAATTGACCTTTCTTCCGCATGTTTTACATTTGCGGAAGAAGTGTGAGTGATAGCTAAATATCCTCAAGGTGTTATCAAATACATCTTGGGGTGAAGATCGCTCATCACTCCTTCGGGTTTATCAATCACTGATTTTTATTCCGCATTGACTACGGATGTGTTGTGTATGGATCTGCAAGGTCTTCCGTCTTACGCAGATTGGACATTATTCATCACTTTGCTTTGAGAATATGTTCTGGTGCATTTCGCTCTTCACCCGTCCAGAATCTATATGTGATATGTTATCAGTTACCATTAGACCTGCGACGAATGCAGCTGTCTCTCAATTACTACGCTAAAGTTGTGCCGACCCTTCATCATCCATTACGCTCCATGGTTCCAAATGCCTCTATTAAAAGATCATATGATGCTTGTCCAATGAGCATCCCACCTTTTCTCACACGAATAAAGACACATTTATCTCTGACTGATCTACGTGATTTGTGGATTGAATCACCAAATTACTTGGCTCATCCGCCTTGGTATGACCCGGCACTTGATTTTATCTATTCCTTTGCTCCATATAGAAAGTCTGATACAACACCTATTGTTTTTCAACAGCTATTTTCATCTCATCGCTGTCAGTATCAGTCATACAAACCTGTATTCACAGATTATTCTAAATCAGCAGGACATGTTGGCTGTGGCATTTTTAATAATAATACATCTTATAGCTACAGTCTACATTCGTCCTGCTCCATCTTCACTGCTGAAGCAACCGCTTTATACCACGCTCTTCAGCAGGTGAATACAGATGACTATCATCAATTTTGTATATACACTGACAGCATGAGTGTTTTGGAAGCTTTGAGAGGCAATAGTTTTAATTGTCATCCTGTTGTGTCCAGGATTTTCAGAGTACTTAAATCCCTTGCTGGCAAGGGTTACAAAATTTTATTTTGTTGGGTACTAAGTCACGTAGGTCTTGATGGAAATGAGAGAGTGGATGCAGCTGAAAAAGCTGCATCAGATCAAATTTTACCATCAATTCCGCTCTTTGATGTGAGAAGAGGTGTTAAAACATTTATAGATTTCCTATGGCAGGAATCATGGAATATGCAGGTTGTCAACAAATTACATTCTATATTTTCTTCCGTCACCTCATTATTTGTTTCACCGTTACGAAGAGCAGATGTTAAATTAATTCGCCTTCGTATCGGACACACACGTTTCACACACAAATATGTATTTCTAAGTGAATTTAATCCATGGTGTGAAACGTGTGATGAACCATATACACTGTTTTTCATATTTTAATTTCATGTCCATATTTTAACATTTACCGTTTTAAATTTTTTCAAACAGATATTTTATCAATGTATGATTTGGTGGGGGAGCCACCCCACAGAAATCGTTTTGCCTTTTTAAAGGCGATTGGATTTCTTCCATTTATTTAAATATTTATATTATCAATTTTATGAATTTTATTTTTACTTTCACTTTTAATTATACACATTTACATTTTAATATAATTATATACATTTATTTTTGATTTTTAACTTTTTATTGTTGATTATGGGTTTTTTTTATAAAGATTTTCTTTAAAATTTAATTTTTGGCGCAGCTTGTCGTTTTTGGACCTTGGGCCACAAAACCCAACCAACTACACAAAATTTCTAACAGAGGGTAAAATTATTACTGATATTAAAATGTTTCATCGGTCATTCAGTGTAATCATATCTTTATAATCACTCAAAGAATCTATATATTGATCCTAATATTTTTTACACTTCTATCGTTATACTATTTTCTTTCATTTTGTGTTGCATAAATGTTAATTAATGGAACTACTGGAATAGTTTAGGACATATCAAATCTTTATTAAAGGGTTTAATCAAGTAAAAAAGTTAAAATAAATTTCGTATAAATTCTCTGTTTTATTATTTATTTATTTTTTATTATTATAATTATTTTGGTATTCCATTGTTGAGTAAGCAGCGATGAATAGTTATAACTATGATCTTTTGTTCTTTAATTCTCGACTCTCACATCGTGTATCAATACTTGTAATGATTCGGAATTCACTTGGGAATATAGATCTCAATTGAATTAACCCTCAAATAAATAAAGTAACCCTAAAATAAGGAATTAAACTTAGTTTCCTATAATTTCTATAACTGATAAAATTGTGTCTAAAATTTCTCATGAAGAACCTTCTTTGTGATAAATATAGGGATTTCTATGATTGCAGATCATTGATAAACATTAAATTATTGTCAAATGATTCTATAACCACTTAAAAAACTCATGAAATTGATGGTAGTTGTTCTCATTGAGAGTATAAGTATTAATATTCTTATAGTATAAATAAAGTAATGATTTTTCTTGTAATTCCTTTCACCTGTCTTGTGAAAAATTACATGATGTTAAAAAAGCCTTAATTTTCTAAATTAATATTCTTGATCCCGGAGCTATTTCAACAATAATGTGACATATTGAGAGAAAAACAGAGCATCGAAATATCTGAATTGTATGTTCTTATTAATCATTTTGATTTACATTCAAATCTACATCTTAGAACATTGTGTAAATCAAAAATTTGAGGGAAGATAAAAAAATCTTTTCTTAGAATTTCGTATAGTATATTATCCAGAAACAGAATATCGTTTAATTCTATTAATATGTTGTTCCAAAACTTTAGCAATCAAATACACTTTAAAATGGTTTTTTGTATAAATTATATTGTTCACGTAATTGACACACAAAAGTAAAATATTCCCACTTTTATTGTATATTTTATTCCTTAATAAAATTTAAATATGAAAACACGTAAAAAGTAGACTAATAAATTCAAAAATCGTGAATTAGTCCTCCACCGTTTTGAGACTATTCTTAATAATGCAGATATCCAAACGGTTCTTGTGTGTGAGAAATACCGATTTATGAAATAAAGTTTGTTTGTATAATATATTTTTTATATTACACGCATTTATACTACAAATAAAATGTATTCGAATTAATAAAAAAAAAATCACACATTTTTCTCGTTAAATCTTTTATTTTACTTTTAACCAGTGGCACCCAATTTTAAGCTAAAGTAACCAGCAACTTTAAACTAAATTTAGTTTAAAGTTGCTCTCTGACTTGTTCATGCGTCCCAGGAAAGCGATGTGATTCCCAAAGAACAAGCTATAGGGATTTAATAATAATTCTTACACATATACATATATCCTCACAATGAGATCTCAAATCATCCATAAATATAATCAAATATTACATTTATGAAATATTTTATTGAAGTGGAATATAATTTAAGTTTGAAAACAAAAGAGTTTGTTAATCTGAAACTATTTTTTGTTATTTTAAGAAAAAAATCCTTATACTAACATATCTAAAGTTTAACAAAACTAAAAGTTATTTGGTTTTATTTGACAATTTCATTGAAGTTTTTTTATATGAGCAATAAATAAAGAAAACTTGGTACTTTGGTTTCTTGTTAAAAAAAGAAAAAAAAATTAACTTTTGCACACATTTTTTCATATTAGATGGAGAGCTAAATAGCATGGTTTTAACTTCTGAGAGCTAGAATTCTCAAAATCCGTTTAATGGTATAAATTACTTTGTGGATTAAAAAAAAAATCTCCATGTAGTTCTCTATATATATGCATCACATTTCTTACTAGTGAATCATTGCATTACTTTTTAGCTTTGATGCCAATTAATGCAATATTCTTAATTTTTTAATAAAGATTATGTGCATTTGATAAAGCAGCGTATTTGGATTGTTAAATAATATTTATTGCAAAATGGGTTCTTCATAAGATAAATTTAAGGTAGAATTGTATCAATTCACGAATCATTGGAAACTATGTTTAGTTTTGTACTTTTATGGTTATTTTCTCTACTTGAATGTTAATTCTATTGAAATTTACAATCCCAAATGAATTTTTGACTTACATAAACCACCGACTGTTCGTGAAATAATTTCGTTCAATTACTTATATTTTTCAAATATTAATATTATCAGATTTTGATGAATGTTAATGATAATTTTATTAAATTATATAATTACATATTTTCAAATTCCTAAATTATTAACTTTATCAAAAAATTTAAATTCAGAGAAAATTTATTCTTAAATATTTTCCATAGCCTTAACGTTTCTTAAGAATTCGAGCTCAAATTTAAATATTACTTCCTTCATTATAATTAATTTTCTTTATTAACATAGTATGGATATTAAATGTCTGAATAAATGGAATTATTACTTTTCTAATTCCACCATCAACCTTGCTAAAGATAATTTATTATGCTCGAGTGTTTCTACACCAGCTTGTGAAATCTCATTGCATGCATGTTGATCATTCCAAAAACCAAAATATTCTATGGCACTTGCTTTTCCAAATATTTCTTAAATCTGTACAGTTTTATTCTTGAATTCAATCCTTTTAAAATTTTTAATTTTAAACCTACGCGAATCTAATATCTCTAAACATGAGTAACATATAAAGAACTCAATTTCCTTTCTTAAAACTCGTTTGTTGGTAAATGAATGATAAAGAAAGAAAACCTAATCTAGGTCAACACGTGAGTTGAGGAACCTGTCTATCAATGTCGCTACTCTGCTCCAAGGAGTGTTATGAAAAGCACTAGCTAAGTCGGTGGACTTAATTGATATTCTGTTTCATACTATAAGCACTCAAGCTGAACTTGATTTCTTCTGAGCTTAGGTAGAGTAACTTTCACCATTGGTAGTCTTTAGTTGTAACGAATCTCTTTCGCCGGTAAACATTCCATTAGGTTTGTTTTGGCTGAAATATTATTTCAATCGTTTATTTGGTATTAAATTAAATTTTTTATTACTATTTAAATAGATTTTTTCTTTTATAACTTTTGAAGAGTAGTGTTTTTAAATATTTTAACATTGTTTTATTTTTTAGAAGGATATGCTTTGTTATGTCAAATTATCATTAAGTCAAATTATCGCTTATGAGTAAAATCTGAAAGTTTTCTATTCTTAATTAGATAACTGTGATGGCGTTTTTATATTTTGTTCCTTTCCTCTTGATTTTTGTCGATGTATCTGACGAATGTGCTCTTCCATTTTGGTGGAATCAACAATATAATATTCAACCATTTTATTCCCAAGGGGGACAACCGAAGACAACATATAGATACAGAGAAATTATTCATAGAAGCGATCCTAATAATTACATACAAATAAAAGAATATAGTGAATATACTTGGTGGGAACATAGCCAGATTGGCGATAAGGAGATCCCTAATAATGTTTTACCAGAAAATGTCCATTATGTACCTAGTCTTGTTTTTGGAAGAAATGCTGACGATTTAAATTTTGGTATTCATAGCAACTTAAATTTGAATCCACATAGTAAAACCAATAATATTGTTCCACGTGGAGATACCGATGGACTTCAACGTAATTTTAATTCACATAGTAAAACTAATAACATTATTCCTCGTGATGATAGAGAAGGCATGACTCGTCCACCTATTGGTCCTAATCGAATCAGTCCAGATGATGGTTTCAATAATATAATACCAAACATGACTCCGGTTGATATTTCTAATGGAATGATACCAGGGGAAGATACGAATGGCTTTCAGACTTCACCAGTTACGAATGGTATGGTACCTATAGATGACACCAGTGGTATCGAAACTTCATCTCCGGATACAAATGAAAGGGTAACTGAAGAGACTACAAAATCTACTTCTACATTTGTACCCGACGTAGACTTTGATGCTGATACTGAGAGAGAACGAAATGAAAATGAAAATATGGTAGAGAAAATTGGAGAGATGGAAGGAAATGATTTGGAAACCAGCAGTGCTAATAGAGCTTCCTCCGAATTAATGGAGCCAAATAGTAAGACCAGATTCTTTGGTAGTTGGTTTGGAAAGAAAGATAATGAACTTGCTGGGCCTTGTAAGGTGTCTGGAACTGATATTCATTCCTTAAGAAGTATGATTGAAAACATGTTCAGCTCTCCCCGAGAACACATCATAAATCCAGAAAGCAAAGAAAAGGTTCGAGAAGATATTTTAAACAAATTTAAGAATTTTGGTCTGCAAGTGTGGACACAAAATTTCACAACTCCTCCAATGCAAAATGCGGTGAGTAAACATTTTTGATATTTTTGATTATGTATTTCAGGGTATTAAAACTATTCTGAAAATTATGTTATTATTTTATTTACTTACAATATACTGACCAATTTGATTTTCTCTGTATGCTCTGTAACACTTTTTGCTTAAATGAGTACGATTTTTATGAATTCACAACAGTTACAACTGTTTCATTTTCAACGAAAATTATAACTTGTGTTTAAATTTTTCAAATTCAAACAAAATTTATAATTTAATTCAAAATATTTGATTTCAATTATTTTGTTGTGTAATGTTGCAGTAATGAACGTTAAAATGTAATAAAAAATTAAAATGTATTCATTGATAAACTTCATATAGTTTGTATGCTTTAAAAACCATAATTTGATTTTACTAAATGTTAGATTTATATGTTAAGCTAACTAATTGATAGCTTTTATGGTAAGTATTTATGGGAGAAAAAAATAGTTTTTGTTTTATTTATTATTTTCGATCTTGTAATGAGTTAAGGAAGTGCTGGGTAATATCTTTAATTTACCTTTCAATTAATTAAATTGTTATGTTTACATTTTGCTTTATATTATTTTTAGCTAAGTATGATTAATGAAATCGTAGTTAAAACTTTTAAATATAACCTTTACAGATTAGATTAATATATATTAAGGAAAAAAAAACAAAAATTAAATTACATTTGATTGAAATAAATGTTTTCATTTTAAAAGTATAAAGTTTAAATTAATATAATTAAATTAAATAAATAATATAGTATTTATTAAATAAATAATATAGTATTTAAATTAATATAATAAATATTAAAATGAAAACAAACTTACAAAATAAAGATATTTAAATTCAATGAATTCAAATCATAAGCAAAATGTTAGTTGTATAACAGTCTAACTTATTTTAATTAATGATATTTTTTTAAGAAGTACCCTTTTCAATTTTCTTACTTTTAAATTTTATTGGAGTGATTATGTATATTTTCTTCCTTTAAACAGAATTTGAAATAATTAATTAAGGTAAAATTATTTGTTTCAAACATTAGGATTTGAAAAGATTAATATATTCATTATTATGTTATTTTATTTGAAGTCACGCATTTATTGAAAATAAATATCAATAACATTTTCTTTTAAAACAACCCATCATCAAATGAAGTTTTTAAAATTTTACGACTTCATATTTTCCTTGTAATATAAAAGGCTCTGACTTCTTATTCCTTATTAATCTTTTTTTATAATTGGAGATACACAAATAAATTACGAAATTTTCAAAGCATAAATATATATAATATTTTTATCGCAACAAGTCTAGAAAATGCAAACCTAAAAGTAATTTTACTTTGACAAAGACAATTAGCATCTCATTATTATTTCTCCGACTAAAAGAACAAAATTGTGCAATGAAATGATGTGAATATATGGTATGATAAAAATGAAAATGGAAAATAACATATAAAAATCTTTGTGTATATTTCAGTCGTGATTGGACTCACACATTTTATTTAAAAACCAAATTTGTTATAATGATCCTGAAATACATTAAGAGCAGTTATTGAATGTAAGTTTTCATTTAGTGGGTTAATTATTTCTTTCACATATCCCAAATTATCTTACCTGATTTTGAAGAAATACATTGGTTGTTAAAGGTAATTATGTTTTTTCTTTAAATAATTATATTTTATTGTTCTTTATGTTATAGTTCTTTTTATTTGAGATTTCTAGTATTATTAATTTGATTTCCAGTATTTCCAGTACACCTAAGTCTGTTTTTACACGGTAGATTGGTTCCAGAAGAAGCCGTGTAAAAAAAAAAACGTGTAAAAAAAGACATTGATCTTATACAAAAATGGGTGATTTGTTCCTAATCTCTAAAACCTATTAAAATTAGTGAAAAACAAGAATTTTTAAGAACAAGAATTCATGTTTATTTTATTAAATCAAATATATAATGCTTATTTTCACAAGCATAGTAATTAATGATAAAAAAGATATGCACTCTAATCTTAAAAGTAATATAAATTAAATGTATGGCAAGTTCAGGAAATAAAAAACTATGTTGTGAACGAAAAGAATAGGTTATTCAATTTTTAAGGTAAAAAATAAAATAAAATAGAATAAGTGATAATCATAAATACAACAACATAAATTTAATTGCTGTCGTCATCAGTTATTCGCATTCGCTTGCTTCGAACGCGTATACATTCACTATCATCGCTGGAATAATTTTGAACTGGACTTTCTCTTGCTCGTTCGGCATCTACATTTTGAAAAATGAACTCTGTTATGAGCCGTTGTTCGCCAATTCTTGCTACCTCTTTGTATAATTCCTTGTAACGAGCCATACAAGAATTCAGCTTACGTTGGAATTGTGCAGCTCTTTCGACATTGGGATCATTTTTGACGAAATGGTGTCCTAATTTATTTGCAAGTTGAAGCCCTTCTTGAATTAAATTTTCAGTTAATTTTACAGGTTCTTCACTATCACTGCTTTCTATAACATCAGCATTCTGTGAGGCAAAATGTAATATTTCGTCTTCGCTAAGAACTTTATCAATCATCAGTTCATCAATGTCATCAGATACCAAGTCATCAAAACCCTCCCCACCAACTGCGTGTGCTAAAGCAATTATATTGGGATATTCGTTTGTATTTTTCTCCACAGGATTTTTACTTTTTACACATTCTGGCCAAATTGCTCTCCAACATCCGTTTAAGGTTGATGGTCGTAAATCTGACAATGCTAAAGCAGCATGTGTAACGCAATCTTTGATAGAAAACTTTTTCCAGGCATCAATTACTGTTAGAGTTTTATCCCTATCCAAAGTGTCCAAAATGTACTGGAATGTTCGTTTGATATAATAAGTTTTGAATGTTGCGATAATTCCTTGGTCCAGTGGTTGGATTAGGGATGTGGTATTTGGTGGCAGGAACAAAACTTGTACATTTTCGTGTTCCAACTGAGGATGCCCGGGTGCATTGTCTACCAACAGAAGAACTTTAAATTCTAAGCCCTTTTCATTCAAATATTTTCTAGTTTCTGGCACAAAATATTTAATGAACCATTCTGTGAAAACTGTAGTCGTCACCCATGCTTTTTTATTGGCCATCCAATTAACCGGCAATGTATCAAAATCGACACCTTTCATTGCTCGAGGCTTTAATGCACGATTGATAAGCAGGGGCTTTAACATCCGATCTCCAGAAGCGTTACTGCACAATAAAAATGTGACTCGATCTTTTTCAACTTTAAAACCCCCAGCACTTTTTTGCGATTTGGCCACATATGTTCTTCTCGGCATTTTTTTCCAAAAAAGACCGGTTTCGTCAGCGTTAAAAACCTGATCTGGACTGTATCCACCATCCGCTATTATTTTTTTAAGTTTTAGTTGGTATTCATCGGCGGCTTTCTGATCTCCAGAAGCAATCTCGCCCTTGATTTTTATGTTATGAAGCGCATGCCTATGGAGAAATCCCCTCATCAAACCTGTGCTTGCAGAAAATACGTAGCTCTTCTCAGCAGTTGTTTGTGTGGATGTAGACGGTTGTTCGTCTTTTATCATTTTATAGAACCTTAATGCTTGCTGTTTGATATTGTTTCCGTCTACGGGAATTCTTTTTTGGGCATTTTCCTCCAGCCATATTATGAGTGCTTTTTCCATTTTTTCTTTAACAGCATCTCTAGTGTATGATGAAGACTTAACAGATAGGTTCGTTCCAGAAATCACCGATTGCCTAATTGCAATTTCATTTTTCTTTATAGTTCTTATTGTGGCTTCATTTAAACCGAACGTTTTACCAAGAGCAGTTGAGCCTTCTCCATTTCGAAGGCGATCTAAAATTTTAATCTTGGTTTCCAAAGAAATTGCCTTCCGTTTTAGTTTTATATCTGACATTTCCTTTTAGGGATACATAAAATATTTAACAAAATTAAAAAACATAAATAACTGAATAAATACAAAATATTTTTTGGCTTACCTTTTATCTTAATGCGTTAAAATTAAATTTAATGGAAAATCAAATTTGCCTGCAAAAAATTTCTTTACCAAACACGTCTTATTGCATTGACAGTTCACAAAATATTAACACGTTTCAATTGCTCTGACCAGTAAATTTTATTGTATGCACATAAAGGGAATTCCCCTACTTGTTTGTACGCGCTAAAGGGGAATTCACTTAAATCTTTAAGCTAGTGTTCGCAAACTATCGATACTATCGATGGTTTCAGACTTTTTTCTTTCATAAATACTTTTTTGTGATATGAACATACTTCGCAAAAATTAAATTTGACAAAAAAAATTTAAGTACATAAAATTTCAAATCGTGCTAAATGGAATAAAATCGTGTAAAAAAATTAAAAATATTCAATTTTCAAACCGTGTTATATCAAAACCGTGTACAAAAAGACCGTGTAAAAACAGACTTAGGTGTATTTATGAAATGCACATATTTAAGCTTCATAAATCAACTTCATAAATAAAGAAGATGCTAAGCAGGTGATAATGATCTTTCTTATTTTATTGGTTAAATTTTTTTTATTGGAAGATAAGAGCAGCTGAGTATTTTGGGCAGACAGCTGGAAATATATATTTTAAAATTATGCAACTGTTTGAGCTCAATTTCTGTGAAAGCCGCAATAAGGGAAATGATTCGTATGGTATACGTTGAGCTCATAGGACGCAGGAAATATTACATTTTTATTTCTCTGCATTACAAAATTCCATTTACATTTGAAAAAAATGCAATAAGAATTAATTAATTAATTAATCCCAATTAATATTTAATAATGTTAGTGTTTTTTAATTATGTAGGAGACCTAGTTTAATTCTATATGTTGACACTATTAATAGTAATATTATAAATTTGGAACTTGCTTGTATTCATTCATTATGAAATTATACCTGTTGAACTCACACAATGATTTTAAATCATTGTTATTAACTATGCCAGAAATTTATAATCTCTTTATCCTTCGCCTACCTCTTAGTTAATTTTTTCATTGACGAGTTTTACTTTCATTAAAAGAAATTCCCGATTATACTTATTTTTATAATAAAATCTTATTTTCTTTAGAAAGTATAAAATATTTATGAACCAACATGACAACATTTATTCTTTCTTTCTTCACTTTATAAATATACAATTAAAACTTCACATTATTTTTTGAAATTAAAAACTTTAAAATTTCATATTTATGAAATATATCAGTGTTATTTTCACATAATGCTGATAATTTTACCTGGAGTCCTATGAAGTATGGATACCTCAGCCTGAAAATTTCTGGACTTTTTAATTCAAAGGGATTAAAAAATTGCAATATTTATATCCTTTCTAAAACATTTTAGTTTTTGAATTTAAATAACTTAAAATTAATGCAAAATCAAAGAAAAAGAATATTTTATTAGGTAATCAAAACTCTCAAATATCTAATTACCCATAGATTCATTGTATGTGGAAGCTTGGGCATACATGAAATAATTAGTATTTGTGATTCATTATTTTATGAAATATTTTTATGAATAATTAGTATGTATGAATAAATTTTTATGAATATTAGTATCATTTAATAAAACAATTAGTATTTATTAGTATTTCGTTCAGTGAGGGGACCAACTTTTTATTAAAATTAATGTCAAAAGGTTATTGTAACTTTATGAAAAGGCATATGTTAAAAGTGTGCTTAAAAGTTATATAAAGGAAAAACTACTTAGTTTCTTTCAAATAGGATGTTCATTTTTTTATCACATGGATGTTGGTTTCACTATTCAAATTCATATAAAAATTCGTTTATTTAATATGCGGGGGGGGGGGGATTTGTTTAAATATTTCGAAAACAAAGAATCTGAAATACGCTACTCAAAACAATTAAAGGATATTGCAATTTTAGGTAGATCTTGTAGCTGGGAAACATTTTAGCTGATTGATACATGGTCGACAGACGTAGTAGGTTATATGAGAATAAATTACACATGTTTGGCAGAAAAAAAATGCATTTTATTGCGCATTTGTGTACAAAAGGAAAAAAACACAATTTGTGCATATGAGAAAAAAAGAGTAAGAAGAGGTGTTTTCTTCAAAGGAAATCCTTTTCAGTAGAAGGTATGATTTCCACTGACGACCAGTAACGTTGAACACCTTTGAGGCATGGAGTCAGTGAGGCTATTAATCACGAGTTGGGGTATTCTGTCCCACTCTTCCAGAAGAGCTCTTTCCAATCTTGGAGAGTTTGTGAGGGTGGTTGGTGACTTCCAATAGAGCACGTTTGGGACTCTCTAGGAACTGAGTTCTAGGAAGACAGCAACTCATCTTCCTAGAGGGTCCCAAACGTGCTCTACTGGACTCATGTCTGGAGAACACGCTGGCCATTCCATTCCTATGATTCCTTCCTCGAAAGTAAATCCTCCACCAAGTTAGTACGATGTGGCTAACAGTTATCGTCCATTAAAATGAATTCATCTCCGATTGCTGCAACGTAAGGGACTACAATGGGTCTGAGGATCTCATCTCTATATGGGCGACCAGTCAGAGGTCCATTTCGAATGATATAGCGCAATATAATATATGTTTGTGCGCCCGTCAATGGAGATGCCACCATACACCAACACACCCCCACCGCCAAATCTGACACTTTCATGCACAAACGCAGGATTATTCCTACTGCCACGGTCCCTCCAGATGAAAATACGCCTATTATCAGGATGAACAGAAAAACGGGACTCGTCAGAAACAAGAACATTGCTCCATTCATTTCTCCTCCAGTTCACATGCTCTGTTGTGCACTCCCTGCGGTCGCAACGATTCCTTGATGTTAGTTTAACGCATATCATCGGTCGGTGAGCATACAGATCTACACTATGGAACCGGTTTCGGATCTTCTGAGTTGAAACCGTGGTGTCAGTAGCCAAGCGAAGGTGTTGTTGGAGAAGAGTAGCGTCCATATTTCGGTGTCTCCGAGCCGTTAACACTGAATAACGATCTTAATTGAGCGTTGTTGCACGTCTAAGACCATGTCCCGCACTTCCAGTCTCCAAAAAACGGTTCCAGAGCCTGGAAACCACACTTTCTGACACTCCAATGGCTTGCTCTACTTCAGCTTAAGTTTGGTCCCCTTCTACCTACCAATAACTCTCCAAGTTTTTGAATCGGTTAAATGACTTCGCTGATACATCGTACTCATCAAAACAAAGCAGTCACTGAACGCCGATCATCCTTGTCTTCATTGTCTTTTAATCACTTGAAAGTCAAATTCCATTCACTGCCGCAGAAGCTACGTTTTTGACGTCGAACTCAAAATTAGCGTACTCCACACTTCGAAAATCAGAAAATTTTTCATTTGTGATTCTCTTCTTCCATTTTCAGCAAAAAAATAGCTTATGTCTTTATTTTATATAAAACTCACAATATCTTTTAATTGTTTTGAGCAGTGTACTTAAGGCCTAGCATAGTGTTAGAAGTCTCGATTCTTACAATTCGAAATTTTCTTTTACCCCACAAGTAAATATTAAATTAGATCTTAGATCTTAAATATAGATAATTATATATATATATATATATATATATATATATATATATATATATATATATATATATATTTTTTTTATTTTTTATATTATTATTATTATTATTATTATTATAATTAGATATTCCACATTATTGTTTATCAGATGACGAGTAGCTTAGGTGGGGAAGAAATATACTTAAATTTACTAATATTTAAGAATATATTTATAATTAGGATTAAAATTTAGACATCTTTTAGCTGGCTCGTTCACACACTCTCTCTGATCAATTACATATACATACCTCTTAACATGACATATTAACTACTGCCATTTAGTGGTCACTCATTATTAGTTAAGTATTATTACAGCTTAATATTAACATTCGACCAGACTGACCAATTAATCTTCTGATTAATACAAACAATACTTCTAGACATTAATAAACTAAAAATAATATATAATAAAATTTCAAAATGTCACAAAATAAAAATAATCATACTTACAAATCTTAATAATTCTTCAATAGAGATACTTACTATTTTTTAACCATCGAATTTAACAAATTGTAGAAATATTCATTTTAAATTTGCTAGTATACTTTTTAAAAGAAAAGTAATAATTAGTACACAATGAAAGTTATACTCTATATTCAACAGAAAATACTATAAAAAGTTTAGATTCTTTTTTTAAAATTCAATTTAGTACGAAAAACTTTTAATTAAATGAAAACTCATTTGGTTCAAAGTTATAAATTTTAGTATCATTGAATCACTTGTGTCTGGGTAAATTTTCCAAGGTTTTAGTTGACTTAAGTGGGCGGTGGTTGTGAAAAAGTGTCCCTTTTCCTGTAACTGAGTCACTCTGTTAGTCACCTGGTAATACTTGAATAATTATCAATGGTTCCCTGAATTTTGGCTAAGTTTTCAAAGGTTGACCTGTTGCTTGAGGTGTTTTCTTCTTGACCATTATTACACCTTTTACATAGTTGATTGTTTTACATCTTTTTTTCTTAAAATATGATTTCATCTTCTTCTGCTTAGTTTCTATACTTTGAATCGTTTTTTTTTTTTTCCGTACTTTTTCAGGATCCTTACATTCTTTGCTTTCTCATCTGCTACTTTGCTAATAAGTCCATCATAAAATGTAGGTGAGTAACCATGTACCTTTTGAAATGGAGTCTTGTTGGTTGTTTTATTAACCAGATTATTTAAATTCCGTTCGGCCTCTTTAATTTTCAAGTCCCAATCTTTATGTTTTGGATTTTCCATACTCATAGAAATTATAGCTAATAAAGTTCTATGGTATTTTTCGACCATTCCGTTTCCTTCAGGATATATTGTAGAGTTCAAAGTATGCTTAATTCCATTTGCGGTTCAAAACTCTTCAAATAGATGAAAAGTGAAACATAACCCTCGATCACTTATTTACCTGCCCGGTATACCAAATTTGTTGACGAAATTCTGTAATGTTTTCAATACATTTTGAGTTGAAGTACTTCTCACAGGTTCTCTGACAAATCTGGTTAATTTATCTATTATTACAAGTAGTTCTTAATTTACTCAACTAGTTTTAACAAAAGGGCCTAGATGACCCATGTGAATGATAGAAAATGAACCTTTTGCTGGTGCAATTGGGTTAAAAAATCAATGCTTTTTTCCTCCTGAAACTTTGTTCAGTAAACATTCCAAACACATCAAAATATGTATTCTTACGTAACGCTTCATAGATGCAAACCAATATGATTCTTTTATTTTACTAACAATTCGGTCAACAGAAAAATGTCCTATGAGGTCGTGGAATCTAACTACTACTTTTCCTCATTGATTTAATTATTACATAAAGTAAAATTTCTTTATCCTTAACCTTGTATTTTCTATAAATCTTATTCTGCTTGAAAAGATATACTTCAATCATTTTCTTTTCAGATTCGTACCTGTCATCTTCATTCTTCTTTAATATCTCTATTAATTTACTTAGTTCCATGTCTGAATTTTACATCATTAAAAACCTGTTCTTCTGTAGTCAAGGTAACAAAACCTTCAAATTTTCTCTCAATAATACAGTACAAAGTATCTTCTGGCTCTTCAACAGCTGCTCTGCTTAGTGCATCTACGTGTTTGATCGTTCATCTGGACTATGCCGGATCTCAAAATCGTATTCTTGCATGACGTTAAACCATCTTGCCATCTGAGGATTTTATGACTTTTTATTGTTCAGATACACGATTACTTCACAGTCTGTAATGATTGTAAATTTTATTAATATCAGAAATTGCCTTAACCTTTCCAATGACCTTACAATTGACATCAACTCTAATTTACTCGAATAGTACTTTTGTTCAGTTTCCATAGATTTCTTGGTAACGCAATAAACCATCTTCTAATTCTTTTTACTATCTCTTTGAAACAATATTCCGGCCAATCCAACTAAACTTACACAATGTACCTCAGTTTCACTTTGAGGATCATAATGAGCAAGAATAGATGCTTTAGTAATATTACTTTTAAGCTTCTCGAAAGAGAGCCTCACTTTGATCTTTTTCTCAAACAAACCTTGCATCTTTTTTTGTAAGTTCAGGAAATCTTTCAACATTTTTTAATTAGTATTTATTTGTTATTATTAATATATATATTTATTATTATTAATTTAAAATAATTATAATAATTCAAAAATTTTCAATAGCTGTTACTTTACGTGGTTCAGGTTTCAAACCATCTCTATTATGTATGAAACCAAGAAATTCAGTTTGTGTAACTTTCCAAATTCATGTTTTAATAAAAGTCATGTTTTAGTAAAGTTAAATGGGCTTTTGTCATGCATTCAAATACTTCAGTAAGGTTCTGTATCATTTCGTACTATGTTTTAACGGGAAACGATATATCATCCAACACAAACAAAGTAACACAAAACATTTTTGTTGAACAATAGACCCAAAACAAGATTCATGAGTCTTTAGAATTCTGCTGGAGCATTTGCCAATCCAAAGATCATTCGCTCTAATTGACCTATATCGTCTGGAGTTATGAAAACAGTTTTCAGTTTGTCTTCTTCAGCCAATGGTAAATGTAAATAACCATTAGCTAAATCCAAAGTAGTATAAAATTAGCTTCTTCCTAGATATTCTAAAATGTCATAAATTTTGGGTAATGGAAATTTATCCTTGATAGTCTGAGAGTTTAATTTTCTTTAGTCTATAACCAATCGCGGTTCCCCTGTCTTTTTCTTAACTAATAATACAGGATTAATAATAATTATAATTCTTAACTAATAATAATACAAGATCTCCTGATTCAGGAGATCTTGTATCTGAAACTACTCCATACTTCTTTCATTTGGATACAATTTCTTTTATGTGTTTCCTCTCTTCAGAATTGGTTTTATACGGTTTTTAAAAAACTGACTTACTGCCATTGACTTCTTTAATGTCCATTTTGCATTAATTCGTGCAGCCTAACTCGCTTATGTTTGAAGCAAAACACTCTCGATACTTATTTCATAAATTCAAAAGGTTCAATTTCTTATCACTTTCTAAGGATTTGTCAAAATTAATGTTTTTTTATTAAAATAGGAGACTTCTCTTTGTTAATTGTTATATCTTCAACTTTTTCATTACCACTTTTAACTTTATTAGATATTTTAAAAAGCTTCCCTCACTTACTTCCATTCCTCTACCTAAGCACTGACCTATTCTAATTTTAAAGTTAAATTCTTCTTTATTTATTACTGGTATAACTGTTTCACCGTTAACTACTTCAAGAATAGAACCGAAATTCTGTTTTATACTTTTGACTAAAATTGCCCCATTAATCATCGAATCTTCAGTTTTTTCAATTTTTGCTTTAATTAAATTAACTGATTCACTTTCGATTTCTGTCTCATTTAATGTTTTTAATTTCACTGTATTTTCCTTTATATCTACTTGAATTTCAGAGAAAGCGTAGTCATTTGAGTATCCAAATTTTAGACCTCTCCCAATACACAAAAAAGCAATGTATGGTATAAATCAATGTCAACCTAAAATTAAATCGCATGGTTGAGAATTATCTTCGACAATTAATATTACTACAGCTTTTCCAACTACAAGAGCCTTAGTTACTGGATTATTTTGATTTCCAAAACCGAATAATTTACTACTATCTGGTGTCACATTCAGATTCATTTTTATTGAGATACTTTCTTTTAAAATGCAACGGCTACTTCCTGTACCAATTAATACAATCACCCTATTTCCATAAATATAAGCATCCTTTAAGTAGTTCGTAGGCGCAAACGAAGCGCTTGAATCCGAATTGTTTTGACTGGCAGATAAATTATTCTCCTCACGCTTTTGATCGATTTTAAATTTACACATTTGCTGAGAATGCCCTTGCTTTTTAGATTTCTTACAATAAACAAAAGTCTTCGGTGCCGGGCATTCCCGAAATATATGAACATAATCAATACAATTAAAATATTTAATTCCCCTTTATCATTTCGAATATCAGAGATGACTAACATTTTTCAATGAATACTTTTATTTTCACTAATTATACAATTTCTTTTCTACCTGAAATTTATCATTACGGGAAATATAATGGCAGGGCTATTAATTTTAAGCCATTTGTCCGCAAAATGATTTCAATGAATCAATTGTTGAATTTACTTGCTTCTTGAATTGTTCAGTAATAATTAATTTTTTTAAGCTTTAAAATCTGAAATCTTGAGTCCCATTATCCATTCCTCAAAGTACCTTTGTAATTCGAATGAGTAATCCTTCCCTGTATTTTCTGGATTCTTAACATGACTTAAAAATTTAAATCTAAACTTATCAGCACTTAACTTATATCTCTTAAGCAATAATGATTTTACATACTTATTATTATTTGCATTATCTTCGTTTTTACACGCGATTAGTTGCGTAATTTCATAGAAGAGCAGTCCCAATAATTGTGACTCCTAATACACTTCACTAAACCCAATACATCGTGCCTGCCATTCAAATAAAACTAAATAAAAATTTATATCTACATCTTTGGTTTTATATTCGTGCATTAACTTTCGAAAATCTGTGTGTACATTTTTACTTTCATCGTTGCTACTTAAATATGAAATATTTACATTTTGGACTCTATTTTCGATACGCAAAAGTTCATGCTCACAGTTGGTAATCGTTTTGGTAGCTATTTCTGATGCAATTCGATCTTCAGTAATCCTACTTAATGAACTCTTACTAAACTCTTCATTATGCGTCTCTGGTGCCGTTATATAGTATGTTTTAAATCAATTATTTTAGCATCTTCAGGTACCGAGAAGCCTTATTCTGTAGCTAATTCTATTAAATGTACTTTTTAGTCTTCCCTCAAAACACCATACTTTACAAATTATAATATTTAATTACTTTACACTTAAAAAATACTTAATCCATAACGAAGTTATTACTTCCATTTCGCCCAAAATGAAACTAATTGTTTATTTAAATACGAAATTACTTTTTGCAAATGAAGTTAAGAAAATGCTTTATACTTAAAAACATAATTCTTAAATGTCGTTCACTACTTTAGAATACGTTACTAATTTCATTAATACAGATTTCGAAACAAAACAATTAAAAATCACCTACTTGAATTCCGAATGCGTCGCGAGTTATCCCACTTCTGATTTATTAGATATTCCATTATTGTTTATCAGATGACGAGTACCTTTGGTGAGGAAGGAAGAAGTATTTGAATTTTCTAATATTTAAAGATTTATTTACAATTAGGATTATCTTTAGATCTAGGGAGATCTTTAGATCAAGAGGATATCTTAGGAATTAGGACATCTTTTAGCTTGCTCCTTCACACACTCTCTCTGCTCAATTACATATACATATTTCTTAACATGACATATAAACTACTGCCATCTAGTGGCCACTCATTATTTGTTAAGTATTTTTACAGCTTATTGTTAACAATATATATAAACACACATAGAGTGATTCTAAATTGTTTTTACAAATTAGGAAAAACTATAGTATTCATCCAGACATGCAATAATAACATAAGAACTCAGAGTCAGATTCCGTTCTGAGGGGCAGAAAAGAAGAATATTAGACATACGACAGTGCTGAAAAAGCAAAAGAACAATAGCAAAAGTTGCACCCTCAGATTTATTGCTAACTGAAAGCGCACGGCAAGTTCTCAAAATACTGACCACGTGTGTCATTACACAGTTAACACCGGCAAAGTAGACTTGCGCAACCTCTCGTAAATTCCTAGTCTCATGTTAATTTTGTTGTCTACGACAAGACTTCTCGCCACGAGATTTTCAGCTGAATCCACAAGCATATCGTACACTAAAGATTGCATGTGTCCCTAAAATAAAAAGTACGTTGACGTCCGATGAGGGAAGAGACCAAGCAGGAGGTCGGCCATGTCCGATCCTTTGTGGATTTGGAGCATTCAAGAAGTTACTGATGGGTATGACAAACACAAATAACATTGAACATCCAGGGTGCTTTACAGAAATTGAACCAATCACTTCATGGAATGCACGCAGGCCTGGGCTGTGACCGCACGTAATCCACCTCGATCATCGAGGTTATTTGTTCTTGGTTTATCCGTTTCTGCTTTCTTCTTTTCTACCTCTCAAAGTGTTATGCGACCCAATGTTTTATGGTAATTATTGCTCGTCTGAATAGGTACTATCATCTCTCTTAATTTTTAAAAAAATTTAGAATCAACTTTTATGTATATGAACACTTTTTTCAAACGTGATATTAGCCATTATAAAGCAATTTTTCTAGTAAATTGAAAATTTCATATACACTGTTTTCATACCACCCAAATTGCAACACCATGAAAGATAAGACATATCATAACAAAATTTTTGTAGGTAACATGCTGAACAAGTCATTATAATTATTCAATTAATTATAATTACCAATTAATCTTAAATATTCAACATTCATTTAAATAATAGTATTTATATAAAGCAAGTTGAATTTTTTTAAAATAAAATTGCCTTTGTCTATAATAAAGCATAATAAATTTACTTAATTTTTATGACAAGCAAAATATTTTTTTCATGGAGTATTTTAACATATTAAATACTTTCATGGAGTATATATAAGTTATTCCCGCATAATTTAACCCAAATCGTATATACATAATATCATACATAAAATCAATTACAATTAATTATTACGTAAAATCAATTTATATGTTAATATTATACGCAATTATATATATAATATTATAATTAAATCAAGTGTTGACTTCAGAAAAATACACTGCTGGTCATCCAAATTGCAACACTAAGAAAAATAAGAGATATCACTATAAAATTTATTTTGTAGGTAACATGTTTTCCAAGTATCCAATGATTAAATTTATAGACTTCTGTGAAGCATGGTTCCTTCTAAAATCAGTGGCCAGAGTAGTCGTCATTGTTGGAGGTCACCGCTGCCATACGCCTCGGCATTGATTCAAAGAGATTTTGGATGTGTTCTTGGGGTACAGCAGACTAAGACGCTTCCACACGTTGCCAAAGTTGATATAGTGTGGCAGCTATAGGCATATAATTTGGGTCAATTGTTGAGTAACCATGGACCTCAGGTTTTTCTATCTGCGGAAGATCCGGAGAGCGAACCGGCTAGGGAACCAATTCAATCTGGCAATTGTAGAATAACATTGGACAATGCATGCCACTTGTGGTCGCACATTATCCTGTTGAAATATGGCTTGGGCAAGCCCTGAAAGTAAGGAAGGACAATTGGCTCCAACAGCTCAGAGATGTAACGCTGGCTGTTTAAAGTAACGGTAGTGGGTATTAAGGAAGTGCGAGAATAATACTCAATACCCATACCATAATACTCGATGAAGGACCAGTGTGGTGGTGCATAAAGCAGCTGTTCAGTGTCCCCTCTCTACGATATCTAGCTGATACTGCAATACCTAAATTTTCTTTTACACTAAAAAGGGGCTGCAAACCATGGTGGAACAAGGAATGTCAACAAACTTATAAAACAAAAAGGAAGGTTTGGGGGTTATTCAGGAGATATCCCACAGCAGAGAATCGTATTGCTTTTAAGAGAGCAAAAACAGTAGCTCACGGAGCTCGTCGTCGAAGTCAGAAGGAACCCTGGTCTCTTTATGTATCTTCTACTATATCTTCCACATCCAGTATGTAGTTATGGAGAAAAGTGAAAGCAGTCAATGTGGTATTTATAGAGAATTTGCAATTCCTATTTTAAAATCCAGAGCTGCTATATACTCTTGTCCTACGGACATTGCTAGCATCTTTAGTGAAATGTTTGCTAGAGATTCGAGCACCGACTCTTATAGTCTTTCGTTTTTTAAGGATTAAGAGTCGAGCTGAGGGAATACCTATCCGTTTCAAACACAGGCAAGCTTTGCCTTTCAACTGCGAATTTCGGATGTTGGAATTGAAGCGAGCATTACAGCAGACCAAGAATACCAGCCCAGGACCTGATGGAATCAGTTACCAAATGCTTCGACATTTAAGTCCAGATTCCCTATTGAGCTTATTGTATTTGTTCAATAGGATCTGGACTAAAAAGGAATTTACATCAATTTGGAATGAAGCAACAGTAATTCCGGTCCTTAAGCCTGGTAAGGATCCTTCTGAACCATCACATTATCAACCAATAGCTCTGACGATTTGCCTTTGCAAGACTATCGAACTTATGGTCAACGCCCGTAGATCTTGAGGGAAATGAAAAGGCTGAGGCAGCTGCTATAGCTGGCTCACCTATAGTCCAACCATCTGTCCCTCTTTTAGATGTGAGAAAGGGTTAGTTAATGCTCTCTTCCAGGAACTTTGGACCATGCAGGTCACCAACAAATTTAGTAAAATTTTCGAATATCTCACCACATTACCAGTTTTACCACTGCGATGTCAGTTTGACTCACCTTCGTATCGGACACACTCGTTTCACACACGGGCACTTGTTTCTGAGCGAATTAAATCCTTGGTGTGAAACGTGTGATGAACCATATTCAGTAAATCCTATTTTAATTTCATGCAAGGATTTTAACAACGAACGTTTACATTTTTTTAAAACTGATTTTTTTTAACATTATTTGATTTGTTGGGGGAACCACCCCACAAAATCTTGTTTGCTTTTTTAAGAGCAATAGGTTTTTTTTAAATTTTATTTAATTTGTTTTGCATTTTATATTTATATAATTATGTATACATATTTATTTTTCTTTTTAATAATTTTATATACAAAGAGAACTTAATAATATTATATACAAAAATTTTTGTTTTTTAAATGATTTTAATATTGTTTGGGTTTTTAAAAATATAAATGCAGAACTGAAATTTTACTCTTGGTGCAGCATGTCTAATTTTGGATCTTGCGCCATAAAACCCAACCAACCATCTCCACGGTATCTTTAGACTCGAATGCAACGCGCAGACACTGGATGATGCGTTACACAAATAATGTGTTGTGCTATGGTTCGTGATGTGGCTGAGCGATCCGTCACTGCTTTGCGCACAATTTGCCTGTCATAAGGTGAAGTGGTGCACTGAGGTGGATGAAATCGAACACGTCGGTCCGTCGTTCCTTTCTGCCTCCAACGATGACATATCCGCATTACAGTTGTTTGGTTTTATGCAACACGACTACCGATTTCCCAGAAAGATAATCTACAATCTTGGTAGGCCACTGACCTTCCTCTGTCGTACTCGGATACTTGATTAAAAAGTGATCGCTGTTTTCTCCTAGGCATAACTGTTCGATTTAAAAAAAAAAAAAAAAAAAAAACACAAGAAAAAATTGCTGAACTTGAAATTGTCGAAATATCCAAGCTTTAAACAGTGCCCCGAAGTGTCGCAACTGGCGCGCGTGATGTGCGTCTGCGCTGAAATTCTAATCATTTGGAAATCTCACCTCCACTGATACAGGCTGTAAATTTTATGTTATTTGCATGCTTCCTTCAGGGTATTGCATTTACGATACCTAGCAATATAATATAAAATTTATTATACGTATCTAGGAAGATATTCATGCGCATTGTATTTAAATATGTAGTATTTTAATTGAATTACATACAGCACATAAATTTATTTCTACAAATTTATATTAATTTTCTTTCTTATTCCTCTCATTTTACCATAAAGCAATGTAATAGGCTCTGTTTAGAGAAAAATCGTTGTGTTAGTGAATCGTATGCAATTTTTAGGTCAAAAAGATTAATATTTATATAATTTATATATAAGAAGGTAATATGCTATTTCTTATAAAGAAATAAAAACAAAAATATTACAAAATAGTTTTATAAAACATACATTACGTATTCTGTAGATTACATAAATCTTAAAAGCCCAGTTAATAAAATTAAATATAATGGGTTATTTTTGGAGAATGAAAAATATTTGGAATTGTTCACTTAATAAAGATACCCTAGTTTATTGAAGGGACAGCATAATGACCTAAAGTTCTTTTCCCAAAACAAAAATATTTCTGTATTTGAGTCAAAGAGAAAGTTTTCATAGCGTGAAAAAGTGTGTACTTTGCTGAAGAATTATTTTTATCTGAATGAAATTGAATAATAGATTAATAATTATAAGCAAATCATTGGGTAAGGTTTCAGAGTGTTAAATATTTTAAAAATTATTAAAAAATATTTTAAGATGATATTCAAATTGTGTATCATAAAAAAGAAGTTTTTTATATTATTTAGGTATATTGCAGCAAAAATTCTAACTCCTGTGATGTTTTGTTAAAATTCAGTATCTAAAACTCTACATTGTATAATCGTTCATAAAATTTTTATGAACTTAGTAAAATTTTCTTGTATAGTAAATTATATTCGGAGGATAGTGTTACACTCAGAAAGAGAGAGAGAGAGAAAGAATGTAGAAATTCCTGAATATATAATAGGTAGGTACATAATTACATCTATAATAAAGTATGGAAAATAAAAAGAATGAAGTAAATTTTACTGTTATTAATATCCTGTCTCAACTAAAAGTAGTCTTATCATGAGCTTTTGTGTGTGCAGTTTCTTACCATTATAGGCTGGTATTTACCCACAAATCGAAATACTTTATAGAGATAAGTAGTTTAAAACCTAATGAGATTGTTTTTGTTTGTAGATGTAATGTTTGTAGTTAATGGCTCTGTGTTACATAATGCACCTTCCAATAATTCGAAAGTTTGTGCATAATTAATATAGCAGATGAGTGTTACACTTTATAAAACCTATCTTTCGATAACAGCAGCTTTGGATCAGGTATTACACGATTAGAAGATATCCTTTTCGATGGCGATCATGTAACGAATGACTAGAGAAATTATACTATGCTTATATAACGACGAACATCATTGTGCCTTCAACAAGCTCTACATTTTCTGTTATAACTTTCTGTCTCCATAACTTGTTACTTCCCAAATCACTATACCAGGAGTAAGACTCGATGTACCATCTGAAAATCACAGCTTAGTCTGCTTATAATGTCGTCAGATGTTTCATTATCTATGAGTTTGACCTGACACATTCAGGTATCCTTACTGAAAACAACTCCATGATATTTAGGCTCTCTGCTTCTTATAACATTGCACTAAGATTGCCTTCTCTTGCAGTGTAAGAGAAGGCAGTCTTAATGAAGTCTTATTGAGTTAAGAGAGCACACTATATATTAAAAATTGCATCCAATCGGTTTAATATTGTTCATAGTGTAATTCTGGGTGTAACCTTTGTTTGTATCTGCGAAGCAACTCCTTTTCGCACAATTTAATGGTTTAACATCTTGATAATCCAGTTCGTAAACTTGTGATAACATTTACCTTATAATCACTCTTTACATTGATATGCTACTATTGCCACAATGGTATATTGCTTTTAAACATATTACTGATTTTCAAAGGAATTAGGATACATAAAGTCAACACTCGTAACTTGACAAACTTGAATACAAGAAACCTATGGTAAAATTAAATGTGTAAAATTAAAGCAGTTTACGGTATTAAGTGCTTTTTAGCATAATTTAAAATAATGTTAAAAATAACACATGTATAAGCAAATAGAACTAAATGTTTTAAAAATATAGCTTATAAAAAAAGCTGCTTAAAGTAAGAATGTATTTAATTTTGAATAAAGAAGATGCTACATTTTTTAGTAGTAATGAAAAGGAAAAACAACTTCCATACAGATTTAGTATAATTAAATTTATTATTATCTTTTGTGTGTAGTTCTTTAAATAATATCACTTATAAATTTCAAACCAACTTATCTCAATTTCACATTAAGTGATTAAGATAAAGTGCCAGTCTCCCTTCGCAACAGTGCCTCTGGACTTGACAAAACGCCTTTACACTATTGGCAGGTATACTAATTACTAATCAACATTTATTCTTTGAGATTTGAACCCAGATTATTAGATTAGAGGAAAATTCATTTGTTTATTTTTTATGTGCTTTTAATAAGATTTATAAATATAGTATTTTGCTTTCGTATATCCAGCAAAAACATAGTCAAAGAATCAAATATTGTTTAATAAAGGAATTTTAAAATTATATAATATATATAAATTAATATATTTTCATGGTTTATAAATAAATGTCTGAAATTTAACACTATAAATAAAGCTTCTGCTAGAAATTGGATTTGTCATAGAAATTTCTTAGAGGTAATTTAAAACTGTTCTTAATAAATAAAATAATTTTAAGTGATATTAATATATGATTCAAGCCGCCCACCCTGTCTGGTGGCTAGACTACCTGACTACGGTTGGGGAGGACCTGGGTTCGAATCCCGGCTCGGGCATGGATGTACTTTCTCTCTCTCTTTGTGTTTCTTGTCCTTTCCTCAGATGATGGATGAATGTGGCCCGCCCTATAAACGGGTTTGTGGTGGTATGGCGTGGGCGATGCTACTCGTGCCTTCGTGACTTGGTTCACAGGTGCCCACTGAGTAACGATAAAATGAGTAGCAGTTTCCGGCCTTGTTGCGCCAAATGGGTTAATTACTCAAGTGTGCCCGCCATTAGAAACAAAAAAAAATATATGATTCAAAGTATATTCGTAAATTAATAAATATTAATTCTATAATTTAGTTTCTTAAATTATCGGTAAATTATCAAATATCTGTTTTGTAAAATTGGTATTGCACAATTTATTATGAAAACTTTTAACAGTGTTTCTAAAATATTCATGAAATTCATTCAAGGAAAAGTTAAACAAAAATGCATGAAATATCTTATGCATATCAATTATTTGCAAAAATCAATTAACTTGGAAGCAATTTGTTGCAACTTATCATCTGAGCAAAGAAGTATAGTTTTCAAGTTTTAAAATTTATGGTATTTTATAGGATTGCTACTTTCGACATCGCGTAGTGGACAGCTTAACGGTCTAATGCTGTATTTAGTCTTTTTAGCATCTACCGCGTTATTGGCAATCTGGAAATAATTTCTATAGATAGTGGGAAGCGTCTCAAGGAAAGAAATCCGGAAGACTCTCAAGCCTTTACTAGGACAGGCATGCTTGTAGAAGCGCAACATCCATCTCTCCTTGATCAACAGAAGCTAGGATTGAATCCGGCACCTTATGCTTAAAAGTTAGCTGTCCAGCCACTAGGACACGGTGAGCCCTTAGAGTACTATTTGTAGATCAATCAGATTTTGTACTGTTTTTAGAAGTAGCTTAAAAAATCTTCAAGTTATTTCATATTTATAAGTCCCCGTTATGTTGCCAGAAGATAACTTGTAAATATGTGGGAAAATTAAAAGTTTCTGTGATAGCATTTAATAATTACTTATAAGGAGAATTTAAATTTGAATTTCAGTTTTATTTCTAATTACTTACTATATTAAATATTTTAATATATAAAGAGAAATATTTACTATTGCCGTATGGTATTACAGTTCTTTGGAATGAAAAATTGCAAATTTGATCCCTGGATATTATGGCTTACTTATATGTCTGTGTTATCACCTGTCTAGGTAAATGCTTGGGAAATTTCTCCCGTGCAAAACGTGAATATGGACAACCATCTATAAAATGTTCACCAGGAAGGCAATACTCGGTGGATAACCAAATGCCTTCAGTTATTAAGTTTTCCATTTCATGGTGTCATGCATTTAAATGAGAAGATATACAATTATTGTTGCGATCAAAACCTTCACACAAATACGTTGACCTGAAAAAGAAAGACATTAAATGATTGTAATATAAATTAAATAAGTTAAAAATGTAAAATTCAAAGATATAAGGTATAGTTGCAGAAAGAATAATTATTGTGATATCTGGAAATAATAGGCTTTTTAATAGTAAAATTTATAAAGTAAATAAATCTATCTTCATTTTTAATGCAGTTTATGTAATTGTTTAGAACATTTTAATTTTTTAAGAAAGTAAACGTTTTTGTGTCATCTATATTTTATATTGTGGAGATGGTGCATCATTCCAGATTTAAGGATAGTGTATAATTATTTTATTGTATCGTATGAATAATACACATAAACGATTTATATAACTTTGCATTATTAAATTTAATAAATTATTGTTAAATTAAAGAGTTTAATTCTCCTAAAATAAAAGTCTTCGTAATATTTGGCTAGAACAACTGAACTATTTATATCTTGCTGTAAAATCAAACAATATAAAGTTTTAAATTATATTTTATTTTATTAGTTTTATTAGTTTTAAATTATAGAAAAAACTTTATTAAAATTATGTTTGAATTTTAATAATAGTGAAGTAGTGATTGGTAAAGAAGATAACTAAAGACAAAATAATTTTGGGACCAGTAACACAACTATTATAACTAAAATGTGAGGTTTTTTATGCGACAAATTGAGGAAAAAGAAATTGCCCTAGATTTCATCGTATTTTTAATAAGTTTTTTCGTCATTCACATTCCTATTGAAATCGTTATTTCAAAGAATTCTCTGCTTTCAATAACGCTCTACTTTCCTCCATAGAATGGAGTAAATTGGTAGTCTCATAATAAAAATTATTTTCCATTAAAAATTTGAAATTTGCATTAGAAAACTTTATTTGTGAAATTTTAAGCATCATATATTAATTTAATGCTTATATAAGAAAAACTTTTCTTCATACCTGTAAATAAATATAAGCATTCAAACATAGTTCCAGTTAATCCATAATATTAATATAAGAATTTCATTTTGAGTTTTTTTCACTAATCTGAATAATCTCAAAAGTACAGAGCTTACGCGCTTCTGGAATTTAGTGTTGTTTCCTGGTTGATAAAGAAATAACTATTTTTCTGTCACAACTGGTTTTTCTCTCTCTCTTTTTTTTCCGAGTTTTCCTACCTCTTTAAAATAGCTTTGTAACCTATTGTATTTAATGAAACTAGGTCAATGAAACAAAAACTTTTGTGGGAGATATTCAAAAATAACGAAATATTTATTGGAATAAATTAACGTGTTAAACGGTGTTGGAATTTGAAGAGCTTGCATGTTGCTTTGGAGTCATGTTATTCTTTATTTTAGACTATCGGGACATGATGTTTTAACTTCAATTTATCGTTTCTTTTTAAGCAGTAATCGAGCATCTCAATACAGGCAGTATAGGATTTTCTAACTGAGTGCATAATATAAATTTAAAAATTTTCAGGGAGAAAAGGATTATACAGCCTGTGTAATAGATTACTTAAAGAAGCTCGATCAGATATTTTCATAATTTTCTATGTATTTATAAATTTTTTTTTATGTATTTTAGGCGAAATATACGTACATTACATTCTTTCTTTGAAAATTTAAATATTTGCAAATATTTCATTTACTTTTGTGGCTGAGG
Source organism: Latrodectus geometricus (assembly GCA_026290005.1). Classification (NCBI taxonomy): domain Eukaryota; kingdom Metazoa; phylum Arthropoda; class Arachnida; order Araneae; family Theridiidae; genus Latrodectus; species Latrodectus geometricus. The sequence continues at coordinate 1,536,561 of JAPDSC010020712.1, read as the reverse complement.
TGGCCACCGAGAAATTAGTGCTCTGGCTTTCGATTAAAATTGGTGGGTTCGAAATACGTCATAGGCATGGATGCTTACAGTGGTTCGGAATCTACTGTAAAATCTGTAGATCCCGGTTTCATCAGCCCTCGTGTGCCAAATAATGATCGATGAGCAACAATTAAACTAAAGGGACATTATGATTCAACTATTCTTATCGTATGTATGGAAATATTACAATTTTGAATGATTATAAGTCTTCTTACTATTGCGTATTTCTTTTATATAATATTTGAAAATAAATGTTGTTGAGTAATAAACGAAAATTCAACTCGGTTTTTTATAATATGAAAGAATTTATACTATGAATAATGCCTTTGTCAAATTGGGGAAAGAAAAAGCTCCAGTTTTGTCATGGAATATACCAAGTTTGTAACCCCAATGTATTTATTCTTCAAAATCTTTAATTTATTTTCTTTTTAGTGTCATTGCAATAAAATTAAAATTTTTAAAAGACTTCAGCACAAATGTTTTGTATTGATTTGTGATTTGATTTATGATTGATAATGTGTATTGGAATTATATACAGATTTATATATATATATATATATATATATATATATATATATATATAT
>JAPDSC010020712.1:1519758-1533907 GCA_026290005.1 Latrodectus geometricus | reverse complement strand
ATATATATATATATATATATATATATATATATATATACATTCAGAAAGATATATTTAATAATCATACAGTAAGATATATTTAATAGATAAAACAAAGAAGAAACTATAATATTTAATATCAATAAGACAAAATCAAGAAAAAACAAGAAAAACAATGTAATGTAATATAATTAAGGAAAAAGCATCAGGAAGGAGATGGTCAGCTATGCAAAACAGACACCCTTTCTGACTAACACTAAAGTCAAAAGTCTAAAAATATTCATGTTATTCCCCCGAAGAGCGTCTCTTTAAGAAGAAAATACAACTATATTAAAATTGAAATATAAGGAATCAAAGTATTACATTGAAAAATAAGCAAAACGATAAATAGGCCCAGCAATATAATGAGAAAAATATATCAAATACAGAAGAATATGGTTGCCAAAAGTAATAAGAAAAATTTTTTACAAGTTAAATTAAGAATTTAAAGTAGTTTAAAATGTTTAATGTAGATTAAATATTAAAGTATAATCAAAGTGAAAGTAGGTGTTTTCGGGATTCTTAGAAAAACTTCAATGCTTGGATGGCCCTTCTGTAGTTATGAAAACTACGCATTACTTCAATCTTATAAGTGATTCCCTACTTCCTATATATTGTAAAATAAAAGCAATAGGAAAATCATTATTTTTAAGTTTATTAATTAAGCGATTAACTTGTTTTTTTTATAAATTTTAGATTATTGCAAATATGATAAATGCGTTTTAATTCATTAAGTACTATATTTCTGTAAATTTTTAAAGAGATGTTGGATTTCCAATAAATTAGTTTATTAAGTCTAAAATTAAATTGATTGGTTTTATCGAAAATATCTATAAAGTTAGTTGAATTTTCAATGTGTTTATAAGCAAATCTAAGAATTCACTATTATTGAAAGTAGTGTTGGTTTTAATTAGGGAAAGCTCTTCAGGATAAATTGATTTAGAAATATCATTAAAATCTAAATTATTGAAAATTATAAAATCGTCAACATATCTAAAAGCAAAAGGATATTGAAAAATCAAAATTTTTTCAAAATAATGTAAAAATAAACTAGCAAGTGTGCTTGAAAAATCTGAGCATTGTGGAATACCGCAATTTTGTATAAAAATATTTTCACCGTTAAAAATAAAGTTATTACATATACAAAGTTTGACCAAATTGTTCCAGTAATTAAAATCAATATCCGATAAGTCCCTATAATCCTGATAGTAAAAATACAGAATATCACTTAATTTGTCAATAAGAATACTTGTAAAAAGATCTTTGAAATCAAGTGAACTAATATTATATGTAAAATTATTTGAGAGAAAGTCTAAAACCGGTCTATTATTATCAATTATCCAAGTATCTTTAGATTTAATAATTTATTCCAGCATTATTTTAAGAAATTTGGCAAAGATCAAACCTGGTTTATTCATGTAAGAATTAGTGCCACAAGTAATGAATCTGAATTTAATAGGAAACTTATGGAATTTAGGCATGACTGTCAAATAAGGAAATTGTAATTTATAATTATTTATATTAAAAAGTTTATAAAAACCCAAAAGTTTTTTTATTTTTGATGTTGGTTGTAGAATTCAAAAGTTTGTAGGTGTTAGAATTTAAAGTCTCTTTATCAATTAAGTCTAATTAAATTTTTTACAAAAAAATATTGATAATTGTTCCAGTAATTCAAATCAATATTGGATATTGTTTTTAATTACTTCCAACACTAACTTTAAACAAACACTTCTTTCAATAATAGTGAATTCTTAGATTTATTTATAAACACATTGAAAAATTCAACTACATTTATAGATATTTTCGATAAAACCAATCAATTTAATTTTAGAGCTAATAAACTAATTTATTGGAAATCCAACATCTCTTTAAAAATTTACAGAAATATAGTACTTAATGAATTAAAACGCATATATCATATTTGCAGTAATCTAAAATTTATTAAAAAACAAGTTAATCGCATAATTAATCAACTTAAAAATAATGATTTTCCTATTGCTTTTATTTTAAAATATGTAGGAAGTAGGAAATCACTTATAAGATTGAAGTAATGCGTAGTTTTCATAACTAAAGAAGGGCCATCCAAGCATTGAAGTTTTTCTAAGAATCCCGAAAACACCTTCTTTCACTTTGATTATACTTTAATATTTAATCTACATTAAACATTTTAAACAACTTTAACTTCTTAATTTAACTTGTAAAAATTTTTTCTTATTACTTTTGGCAACCATATTCTTCTGTATTTGATATATTTTTCTCATTATATTGTTGTGCCTATGTATCGTTTTGCTTATTTTTCAATGTAATACTTTGATTCCTTTTATTTTAATTTTAATATAGTTGTATTTTCTTCTTAAAGAGAATGCTCTTCGGGGGAATAACACGAATATTTTTAGACTTTTGACTTTCGTGTTAGTCAGAAAAGGGTGTCTATTTGCATAGCTGACCATCTCCTTCCTGATGAAGACGTGGTCTCTATGCTTTTTCCTTAATTATATTATATTACATTGTTTTTCTTGTTTTTTCCTGATTTTGTCTTATTGATATTAAATTGTATAATTTCTTATTTTTTTTTATCTTTATCTATTAAATATATCTTACTTAAATTATATCGGCATTTCACACAACAGCTGCTTTTGCGCTGGTATGATTGCATATAATACTTACTTATTTATTGATTAATATTGTATTTGCTTTTTCTATACATTGTATTTATTGCTTTATATATATATATATATATATATATATATACAGAGAGAGAGAGAGAGACATTCTATATCTGTACAGAATTTTTGTATGTCATTAAATGAAAATTTGCGATTATTCTTTTCTGTAAACTTTTCTTTAAAAAAAAATAATAATTCTTCCTATTGCACTTGTTATCGCAACATTTTTAAAAGCATGCAATCTTTTGGCATGCATTTTGTTAGTGAAAGTTTTGGTTATAAACATACATTACAATTTCAAACCATTAGTACTTACAACAGCTTTACATTTACATTTCTCGACGAAATTGCTTATTGTCCTCGTATCATATATCTTTGACACCCCAAAGTTTAATGTTTATTTGGTTTCTAAGTTGCCTTGAGAAAGAGACATGTCTTTGAATAAAATATGTAGAGTTTCATTGATTAAAATATTCCTTTTTTATAAAAACAAGCTTATTTTCCAATTTAATATGAATCAATAATAAGTTAAATTTTTTTGTTACATTTTGTTTTTTTATTTGTTTATTAAATTATCGTGATGAATGCATTTTTGAAAACAAAACTTTTTTAAATACTTAAAAAATCACTTTTTTACATTTTTAATACATGAGTGTTATATATTAAAAGTTAATATAAATACATTGAAAACTTTCTTTTAATACACATTTTTGCTTAATATTCTTATAAAAACCTTTTTAACTCTCAGAAATATTCTTTAATTAAGTTATAAGTAAAATTAAAATTTGTAATAAAATACTTATCCATATTCTTATCAATATTTTCATTGATTAAAAAATTGAATGTGTTTTCATTGGAAAATATTTACACGGCATTAAATAATCATCATTGTGTTACAAAATGAAATAGATATTTGTAAATAAAATCACTATTAATTAATTATTGTCCTAATATTTAGAATGATTAAATGCTTAGAATGTGTGCGTGCTTTTTATTTTGTAGTAGAAATCTTCCACTGTGACTTTTCCTAAAACCTTTACTAAGAAATTTCATAAGTTTTTTTTACTGGGAAGAACTTCTCATTAATGACTTCGTATTTCATAATCTTTACAGTGTGTCAGAAAACTATTCTTAAATCAAGAAAATAATATAAGGTACTAAAATATTTTGTTAAAATAATTTTAATTATAATTTATCAGATATTTTCTTTTTAATTAGTCTCTAACAGAGATGAATTAAATAACATGAAATCAAAATGTTCAGTGAATTGAGTTGTCATCATAGAAAAGGCTTTCAGAGTTAATAAATTAATCTAGTATTATGTTTTTTGGATAGGTCACTAACTTCAATTTTAATTAGAGCAGTTTTATCGAGTTCCATTCGATTAATGATGCAAGAAATGATATAATTGTTGAATAAATATATGACAAAAATGACTACATTTGTTGCTCAGAACTAAAACGTATTCTTTCAACAAAAAAATATTAATTTCGTTGATAGTGCAAAATATCTATTACATTTTTATCTGTAATATCTATCGATTGAAAATTTTAAGAAATATTTTGAAATGTAACTAATATTATATTGTAAAACACATGATTTTTACTGTCTAAGAGATTTCGCAAAATATATAAATTATTGATTTTTGCATTAAAACCATTAAGAACTTAAACTAAGATATTTTGTAGCAATTAATAAAAGGGTGTTATATTTACAAAATTTACAGTTTAATTAAAAATAAAGAAAACATAAAATTTGCATGTTTTCATAAATTTCTTTTTCTATAATCGTAATTGAATTGGAGTTTATTAAAGCTAAATTGTAAGCTTTTACATGATTATACTGCATTTTACTAGGAAGTATGATATCAATACATAATTGCAACGCTAACTAATGCGTTTGTCTTACTATATAATATATGCTCAGATAACATTCACATTTTAACACTAAGTACACAAATATTTTGATACTATGTTATAATTTTTACAATATCTTCTTTAACCTTGCGTATTTATAAAAATATTTTTTAGAATACCTGCAAACTTCGAGAATATTTAAATACTTTGCTGAAGTGTGTCACGCAAATTTAATATCTTGAGCTTTTGTTAGTTAAGTTTTCGAAGTAGGACAGCTAGTTGGATGCATTCAATAAATAATTACAGCTATAAAGTTAACACGTAGAAGAAAATTTCATAAGATACTTATCTCTTCCAGTGTAATTATGTGTCACGTACTTTCTTTAGAAACTAGTTTTGCTGTAGATCTTCAACAATTTATGGGCGCAGTAACATATACGTGAAAGTGTTTTTAAAACAAGTCTTAAGAATCATGTTTGGGACATTCTTGCATGAATAACAAAACTTGCGGAAATGAATTTGGTAATTGGAATGTAAACCTTGAAATTCGGAATCATACCAAGTTTGTAGTTTATCAGATTACTTCAGCAAATAGTAGTAATGTTTTTTATTTGCTAAGGAAATTTTGCTTTGACAATATGGATCAAATTTGCTAATGCTATTGAATTCCAATTTTCCTTAAATATTATTAAAATAATAAATATATTGTATATATTACAAACTACCAACTAAGAAATTATTATGAATATTTTAGTGTAGTCTAAGTGCGTAATATTTATTTACTTAATGCTGAGATTCAACTTTTCACACTTTCTTATCATGCTATTTATAAATATTCTGAGAGAGATGATAATTACTAAAAGTAGGACTTGATGTGTAAAAATTGAACTTTAATAGACCCACCTTATGTCCTTACTTTCATCGTCCTTTTTGTTAAATAGGAATAACTTCTTACAAATAATGGAAGTTTTTAATAATTGTTTTTGCTTAATATTTCATTATTAACGTGAAAATTAAATGGTTTTGTATCAGATCGTAAATTAAAGTTGATGAGGCAAATAAATTTTATTCTATTTTTAATTTCTAATATTTTTGTGCAAAAACATAAGGTGATCATCAAACCAATCTTGTTGAAAACTTTTGAGTTTTTTAAGTTGTCTTCAGATTTGCAGTGTGCCATGATTAAATTTTTGAAGTAATTTACGCTATTCTAATTTTAAAGAAGTGAACGAATTTGTTATGATTGACTAAATATATTGGAAAGCGTTAAATAACTTATTTTTAGCATATGTTTGATATATCTTTTTAGTTAATTATTTTCTTAGCCTTGAAAGATACAGGTTATTACTTTAAAAATTCGCAACAACTACAAATAAAAGAATGTTCTATAAACATAATTTTTAATATATACAATTATTGCATGTTTTGATGAAAACAAATATAATGAATGACGTTGAAAGTATAACGGAAGATTTGTTTAGGAAAATGTGTCTAAGTTTAGAAGTACAGTAGAAATTTATTGATCCGGGATAATGGAGATTCTGTGTTAAATTATGAAAGTTTGAATTACAAAGATAAAAAAAAGCTATACTATATTTAAAATATTCTATACAATTATCAAAAAGTTGTTTTACATTCGAGAGTTATACAATTGGTAAACTAATCAATAAGGAATTTCCAAGTGTATAACTTACGTAATACATCAATATAAGTTTATTTACTCTTTAAGTAATTTTGAAGAAAATCTTTAACTGTTAAATCACTTATATTTTTTGTTTGAACATAGTATCTATGTGCCGTTTACCCTGTCTAGTGGTTAGCGTACCTGACTACGGATGGAGGAAGATCTGGGTTTGAATCCCGGCTCAGGCATGGATGTACTTTCTGTGTTTCTTGTCCGTTCCTGAGATGATGGATGAATGTTGTCCGCCCTATAAACGGGTTTGTGGTGGTGTGACGTGGGTAATGCTACTCGCCGCCCTGACTTGGTTGACAGGTGACCACTGGGTAAAGATAAAATGAGTAGCAGTTTCCGGCCTTGTTGTGGCGAAGAGTTAATCACCCAGTACCTGCCGTTAGAAAAAAAATTATAGTATTTATGTTTCAGTACCTTTAAATTAATTTCTTGAACTGTTTATTCGTTGAGGTACAAGATAGATGAAATATCTGTATTATCCAAATATGTGTTTTCAGTATTCTTCGAAATATTCATTGGTAAAATATTTTTTTTTCTTTGAAAAAGTCCTCTGAAAACGACTTTCGTGTTTAAACTAAATCTGGATTAATAATATTTTTGCTGGTACAAGTAAAAAAATATATTTCTTTTACAATTTTTTGAAGACTATGTCATTTATTTTCGCTAAGCTGACAATTCTGGTGGAGAATAAACTTACCAAATTATACAAAAAAGTGAGTTAAACTTTTAGAGTTCAAAAGTTCGTTTTAGTCATCTAACACAGTTGAAATCAATTCAAGTAAATTATAGAACTCATCATCTTTCAAATGATAAAAAATAATTTTGATAGCTTCAGATGTAAATGACTTGTTCATCCAGTCTATATATATATATATATATATTAATCGCTGTACAATATAATATTATTTTGAGTAAATTTAAGTCACGAATTTTGAATGGGATTTTGTGATAAGGAAATTTAAAACCCAAAACTTTAAATAAAAATATAAACATAATGAATAAGCTTTTAAGAAGTACATTATTTACACATACAAATAAAACAATTGCATCAAAGTCCGAAGTATTAGACAAAAAGTAATTGCAACATAAAATGGATCCATCTGGTTTTATGACATGTAATCACGATATAGTTTACGATAAGTCAAGAAACAAAGGTTGCACATCAGCCTCTTTGTAACCTAGTTTTCGAATTTTTACGAAAACAAAATATCACACTTTTCAAAAGCATAGTCATTCTAAGATGATTTCAGACCGTATTCCTCTTCTTTTTAACCTATAAAAGTTAATTATTGTTGTGAATGTTAAGATGTCAATTCAAAGAGGTCATGAAATAAAATTTTCTTTACTTTAATAGATGCATAATAGAATTTTCAATGGAGCATTTATGATATTTTTCTTAACATGGATTACCAGGAAGTGAAAGAGATAAATTATTGAACTGAAAGAAAAATAATTGAATTGCTATTCCGTTTAAAATGTTACAAATTCGGAGTTGTGCAAACTTGTTTGTTGCCTATGAATTAATCATAAGAGATTCCTACTTCTTTTTATTCTACTGTTTACGAAATCTTTCAATAATTGAGGATAAGAATCCTTTTAGTCAGGACACAGGAAATTAAAGAAAGAAACTGTGGAGCTGTTATTTTTTTTTTATCAACGTTCTTATTTTGCTAATTTTATTTTATTACAAACAAAAAGCATGCAAAATAATTTTTTCAAAGAGAGAAACAAATGCGAAAATATTATAATATTTATTAGAACATGTTTCTCATTGATATAAAATAATGTAAGCTGGATTAAGTTATTTAAAACTGGATTAAGTTATTTTAAAAGGCATTATATTAACTATGATATATGGTATAATCTTTCAAAATATAGGATGCTGAGTGAAAAAATAATAAAATTTCTATCGGAAATAATGGAAAAAATTGATTTTTTGATTCTACATTTATGCTTTTAAGTTACTAAATAATTTTTACAAAACTTGGAACATATTTTGTGTGTAAGAAATTTGAAATATGTTATACAATAAAATAAGTTTTCTTATATATATATAACTTGGGAAGTTTTTTATGATTTCGTTATTATGTACAATTGTGTTTTATTATTTTGAATAGTTTTGATAATATAAAGAGTAAACAATTGAGAAAAAATAGTAGCTTACATTTAAATAAGATAAAATTTGCTAAAATTATTAATTTAATGAAAATTTCCGAAAAATCTTGTAAAATATAACTAGTTATAGGCGTACTTTTTATCTAACATTACCCAACATAGTTTATATGTTTAGTGTATCTTATTTTTATTTAATAATCCTAAAAATTTCTAAAAAAATTAATTTTTAACAAAATTTTTAACCTTTCATATTAATTCTATGAATAGAAATTTTTACAGTAAACATGCTGCTGTAAACGTCTTTCTTACAATTTAAATTAAAAAAATAGTAACTTTGAAAAATAAAATATTTTAACAAAAGAATTTTCAAATGATATATTACATTGTTTCTTAAAACACACATGTCCATAAATTAAGGATAATATCGGAATTGGTAGCTAAAGATGCAGAAATAAATATTTTTTTATAAGGCCCATGCATTAAACTAATAAGAAAAACAAAAAAGATGGTGTGTGTAAGATCACAGGCATATAAACCACGATTATAGCTCTCTGGAGCACTTACACTACATATCGACCTTACAATAATTGAACAGTACGTTGTTGGTATGATGGTTAATACATTGTATCTCCCATACGAGGAAGTATTGTCCGTACAACGCCGAAACATGGACATTATAAGAGATCACATTATCGAGCTGCATTTGAAGCGAAAAACTCCACTCAGCAAACAATGTTCTCCAAAGATCCCATATATATGTAAAAGGTGGTTGACGAGCTGTCATTCATCGGCAAAGCATGTCCCACAAAGGCTGTATCGGATTAAAGTCCGGTGAGGGTACTGGCCTTTCCATACGGGTGATATCCTCCTATTGAAGACAGCCGTTGAATATGTTCGGACGGTGAGAATGGGCGTTGTCATCTAGAAACACAAATTCATTGCCTACGGAGCTCCTTAAAAAACGGATATGTTATTCCAGGATGAAGTCCCGATAAATTTAGCTTGTTGTGATTCTGATTTGAACATGCATATCTGTTCTGTAGCACAGTATAATGCCACTCCAAACGAATAATCCTGCATCACCATAATGTTAGCATTCAGTGATGTGATCCTTGATGGTACATATTACTTGGTGTTCTCCATATGAACGTCCGATGTGAATCAGACTGCAAGTCAGTGATTCTCAACTTATGGAGCGCGCCCCGTAGGGGGCGCGAGCATATCCAAGAGAAAATGTTATTTAAAAAAAATGATTAAGTGACTGAAAGGAAAGAACACACACACATACAAAACAAAATACATTTCGACGTATTTAATAATTAACTTATTAAATTAAAACAACTTACTAAATTAAAAACAAATTTAATAATTATTAGTGACTTCTTTGGGCCTGTCTTTCAGAGCAAAGATTTTCGAAGGAGGATTTAATATTAGAAATAGACACTCTCAGTTCTTTTTCTATATTTAGCTGAGATCTATATTTTGTCTTCAAAGAAGCCACCGCAGAAAATCCAGTTTCACAAATGTAAGATGTTGAAAATGGTAGTAGAATGCGAAATGCCCTTGTTTTTAGTGCAGAAAACTCATCATCCACTCCTGCCCAAAATTCAAAGAGTGATTTATTACTAAATTGTCTTTTGGTTTCGCCGCTTGCCGTGAAGTCTATGAAGGTTTCTTCCTTTTTGATTGAGAGTCCTTCGGGAGTATTTTGAAATGGATCCCTCACCCACTTGTAACTTGATATCAGTTTGTCGTCAGCAAGAAAGTACTTTTTAAAATTCTTTGCTAGCATTGCTAAATAATTTTCAATGGTTACAAAAACAACTTTTACATGTTGTTCTTCAGCCTTGTAAGTTTTAATACAATCATTCAAATTTGAAAACATTGTTAAGTTTTCTTGCTTTAAATTTCTGCTCCATAATTCCAATTTCCTACAAGTAGCATTTACTTTATCACTCGTATTCAATATATGTGTATTTGCTCCTTGCAGTTGAAGATTCAATTTATTTAAATTCTCGAATATGTGGACCATGTTGCTCAATTTCAACACAAATAAACTATCGCGAAAATTCTCAGCTTCCGGTCTGTTTTCCTCTTCTAGGAAAACGGCGATTTCTTCTCTTAATTCATAAACAAGTTGCAAAAATTTCCCTCGTGATAACCATCTTGCCTCGCAATAAAATAGTAACGCTGAATGTACTGCACCCATGTCTTTATAAAGTGCGGAAAAGATTCTTGATTTCAAGGGTCTCATTTTTATATAATTTACTACGGTTACAACCGTAGTTAACACAATATTCAAACCAGGACTCAATTCTTTGGAAGCCAAAGCTTCTCTGTGGATCATGCAATGTGTCCAGACGCGCTGTGGTGATTTTTGTTTCACAAGTGCTTCAATACTTTGGAAACTTCCAGACATAGAACAAGCACCATCCGTGCATATTCCGACGCAATTTTTCCATTCTATGTTAGCCTCGTTCATAAAATCATTTAAGATAGCAAATAAAGCGAGTGCTGTTGCTTTGAGTTCTATTGGTTTGCAGAAAAGTATTTCTTCTATGAAGCGTTTTCAAATGTCGTTTAAGTTTATTAGGTTTCATGCTGTCTGCCGCCAACATTTTTGAGCAAATGATACACAGGGGCCTTTCTTCTTCATTTACTTCAGTACTAGTGAACCCAAAATTTAAGTATTCTTGAGAATATTTTCTTGATTTTATTTTCGGAACCACGCTCATCTGTATACTTGTTGATGCTTGTCTATCGTCTAATGCTCGCTTACGCCAACTTAAAAATTTATCCATGATTCTGCATAAGTCTGCTGCCGTGAATATTTAATACGGTGAATTGCATTTACACGAAAATATATATAATATACACATTCAGAATAGATTCAATAGCGATAGAAGGATCGACTCGAATGAGATTGTCTGGAATTGAAATTGGCGTCATAGAACTTTCTCCTTCTTCTTATGAGAAAACATTTGTTCACATCTGCGCACGCTCCTAGCTTAATTTTTTGCTGACCAGACAAATTCCAGACAACTCCAAACTTCTCGCGAAACCGTGAGAATGCCGAGACATAGCGGGACGCAAGAGTAATAAAAAAGCATAGGATTCTTGTTTTTTCAATGCTGAGGATCAGTGTTGCAAAATGTCAATAAATTTTGGTATTCTTGGTAATTTGTAAAGTTTAAAATTAAGGTTGTAGTGTAAGTTTAGCGCCAAAATACTCAAAATACATTATTATTGTATATATTTTTTTGTATGCGGTGGGGAGGGGGGCGCGATGAAAATTATGATTGAAAATTGGGCCGTGAATACTAAAAGGTTGAAAAACACTGCTGCAAGTTAAATCTCGACTCGTCAGAAAACGTAACTCAAGCGCACTATGACGGTGTCCACATTGCATGTTCTCTACTTCAGGCCAACCTTTGCGGCAGTAAATTGCCATGAGTGTAACAAACCTGATAAGCCTGTGAACATACAGACCATACTGTCCCAAACTTCTGTGCACAGTTAGCCTGGGAATGGTCGTACCTATGACTGACGATAGCTGACTCCATAGGTCCGCTGCTATGCTCCGTCTATTTCTTTTGGTGGTTACTGCCAAATACCAGTCGCCATTCGGCATTGTTACTCGGGAGCGACCTGTACTGTGAACTCTACTGACATTTCAATTATCTTGGAATCGTTGTCACTGTCTAGAGATGACACTTTGGATGATTCCGTGTTCCTCAGCTACTACCATTTGTGTAAGTCCGTATTTCAGGTGGCTGATAATGCTTCTACAAAAAATGTCATCCACATACGTCCTGTTTGTCATACATATGCGATCGTGCCACTGAATGACATATGGACTGGTTGTGAACACGCCTCCTTCTTTGACTTAGATCCTTATAAAGCCCTCTCTTTCACTCTCATCTGCGACATACGCTCGGTGACATCAGATGCCTTCCTGTAATTTGCAAATAATGCTTGACCATATATGTGGTATTTATACAGGTGGCATTTTTCCTTTCACGTTCAATTTCCGTGTGCTTCTGTATTTTCTTTAATTTACGGACATGTGTGTACTTCACGAATAGAAATAATGCGTTTTCTTGTTTAAATTTAAGTTCAAAATAAATTTAAAAAATGCCATAAATTACGCTTTGATTTTACTACCACCAAAATCTATGTCACTTCTTCGCGCATCATGATCACTATTGAGTGCTTATGTTATTCAAATAAATGGGAACCAGAAAAAAAGCAAAGAAAACTGTTGCGTGACAGCCATATATGAGTATAAAATAGAGATAATGGGTGAACAAAATACTATAAAAAATAATGAAACGATGTAAAAAAGTTGTATGGGAAGTTTAATTCTTTAGAATATATATTAAAAAGAACATGAAAAAATGTTCTAGAGCAAAAAATCTGGGTATGTACAAGGAATAAATAATCAACTGTTTGAAATTGATTCAAGATGTTTAATATGGTGTGCAGTTCCCTTAAATAACCCAATTTTGTACCAAATCTGTAAAATAATAAAAAAATACTTGTTTCTTTTTCGTTGATGTTGTTCGTTCGTTAAAAATGTTGTTTTTGTTTCGTGAATGATATGAGATTAAAGTGCAATTTTCGAATACAGTTTCTATTCTCCGGAAAATGAAAAGAGGCCTTAGCCTCTCTACTGCTAGTCGTTTGATGATGTTGCGAACATGCTTTATCAGCTTTATATCAAGAGAACATGCTGGTCGTTCCACAAATTGTGTTGTTTCAGTTTCAAACATGTTTCCCTCAAGATAATCTATATGAGGTCTGGAATTCTCATGCATTAAAAAATGAAATCATCAAAGACTTCAGTGTAAGGAACAACCAGAAGTCCAATATCTCATCTGCATACATTTGAGCAGTCAAAATTCTGAATGATAAGCTGATCTGTAAGTCTATCTATGTCTTAGTCTTATTTCAGCTCATACCCTCCTGATAAAATTTGAAGAGAAGAGGCTTTTGAAGCTGAATAACTTTAACTGTTCAGTCTCGACATGGATTTATTACCTGGATATAAATCACTCTGTTTTGATAGTACGAGGACAACATTGCTCTTATTTGCATTTAACATTCCTTGTTCTTAGATCCTCTCTTAGTCCTGAAATGACACTGCTTGCCACTCCAACGGTATCGTATATTAAATTAGAAAAATGGGCTGTAAAACCCTATGTAGTATGTAGGTGGCCCATTATACTTCTCATAAGAGATTTAAAATTAGCTAATGCCATCTCATGCGGTAATTTTTGGGACATTATGGGCTAATTCCTTATATCCTCTATGATTATTATTTTTTTTTCGGATTCCGGTATTTTAATAACATTCCATGTCATAGATTTCGGTAAATCACGTTATTATGACATTTTCTCTAACATGTACGTATTCAAAACAAAAAGATAAACAATATAATGAACTACTAAAATAATGATAAAAAGGTACTTCTGCGGAGAATCACAATTTTAACACTTTATATCACTTTCTAGTTTTTTGAAGTCATGAACACGTTGATTTACACGTGAAGTCTTCTGTTTTTCTGCTATATTTTGAGTTGCGATGTTTAATTAGACGTCTGTAACCTTTATAAATATAAATATAAATTCATTAAACTCATGAGCTCTTAAATTTTTGTTGAATATTTATTTATCGATACTTATCAATGGTTTCCTTTATAAGGGAATAAATTCTCAAGAGTATCATTAATTCAAAATAAGCTATTATTAACAGTCTATATATATATATATATATATATATATATATATATATATATA